>OV839566.1:109811022-110049206 GCA_929447395.1 Epistrophe grossulariae
AAAAATGCGGTTTGTAAAAGATTTTTTGACATGTTCGAATTTTTGACAGTTCATAACAGATCCTGATAGCAGATTTCATAACAGATTTGGCATGCCGAATACCAAAATTATAATTCATAAAAGATATTTTGACAGCTCACACTTTTGATGGGAAATCTAACAGAATAGCAGAATAAAAGAATAAAAGATCTCGCCGAATAGGCCCAATTATCTGCACCCCTTAAAAAAATTGTACATTTTTCTAAAAAAAATAATTGATTCTTTTGTCAACCATTGTTACTAAATAAAAATATTTTGTATATTGTAATATAATATATACTAAATAAAATATCAATAATTCAATAAAGTCCAAATAAAATAGTGCTAAGTTTTTTACTTGGATGATGTATTTCAGTAGTAAAAAAGCACTTTGTATTTTTACTATTATTCTTTTAAGTCCGATATTTCGAAGTTTTTGAGTGCGAGTGTGTATTCTTGTATTCTTAATGGTGTGCGGTAGTGGCCAACTTCGAATTCCACACTTGCTGCACAGTCGACCTCTGAAAAATTTCGTCTCGGTACGGTGCATACCAACAACCAGGAAATGGCGGACCTCTTATCCCACGTGACAACATGCGATCGTCAAATGAATCTCGTCTAAAGTTATCATAGCTTCTGCAAAATAAAAATCAAACAGGAATCAAGGCTTAACTACATAAGCCAAAAAGTACTGAAGTACAAAAGTAAAAATATTTTTTTTACCGCTAGCGCCATTGTTTTGTGAAAAAGAATACACAAATTTTTTTTTAAACCAAAATTTAAGCTTTCTGCATCATTTTTATAAGTTTTCCAGTCAGAAACACTATCCTAAAATGAGTTTGAATTTTCACTTTTTTACTTTTTCACTTTTTTGGCTTATATAGTTAAGCCTTCATAAATGAAATTCTTGAAAGCATCTCATCACTTACCCCTAACGACCTAATCTATTACTGCTTCTAATTGGTGGTGATCTGCGACTGAACATCGAATCGTAACCACGAGATAGCTGCTTCCTCTCAAGCTGCCACTCAACGTTGGCGTCAATAGTAATGGTTCACATCGGTGCGGTGGTGGAGGGAAGTCACGCATACGCAAGCGCTGATAACGCTTCTCGAAAAGATCACAGCTGTCATCGATACGTCTTTAATAGTAGTCATATTCCTGTTCAAAAACAATTTCGATTTCAATGATCGGAGTTCTGCACAAGAGTAGTTAAAATGTTTCGTTTGTTAAGTGTAACAAATTATAAAAAAAAGAAAAATAGATAAATTTGTCAGTTTAAAAAAAAAAATTCTTTTTGTCTTAATCTTAATGACAAATCTTAAAGGAGTTGAAAGTAGTTAAAAATAAGTTTAATTTTAAGTTCGCTAAGTGTTTCTGAAAACCATTTTCAAATCGACAAATATTTCAAAAAATTTCCATATAAAAGTAATTTCGACATTTGCTTTAAAACTGAAAAATGCCGAAAATTACTTTTATATAGAAATTTTTTGGAATTTTGTTGGATTTGAAAATGGTTTTCATAATCACAAAAACATTAAGGCTATGGTACCCTTTCCTGTTAACATATAAATGTCCTGATCCGTCAATAGCGTGTTGAGATGGAGCGACAATCGGTATATGGGTACCATCAATAACTCCTATAATGCATGACATGTTGAATTTTATGATAAACCTGTTGAAAAATGTAAATCATAACACCGATTAGTACTAAGATAAAAAGATAAGCTTACTGCCGTTTTATCTCTGCGGTTTCAAGTGTACCACTAGGGAATTTTATTGCGTCGTTTAACAAATGGGCGTTAATGAGGTCTGTAACGACATGAATCGACCTCGACGTACTGGGCTGCGACAACCCAAAAATGTGGCTGCTACCAATGGATGTCTGATACGAACCGTATCCGTAAAAATGAAGTGTGGAAAGGAATTTTAAATAAATATAAATGTGGAACATACAAAAGTAGAACAATATGTTGTTTATATTTTACTTGTATTTCAAAAGGAATGGTCGTATTTGTGGCTCGCGTAAAAATTTGCAATTTTTTCCATTAAAATTCTGGAGTTTAATTTGTCCAACCGAAAAAGCTGGATGAAGCGCACATCGGGAAGATCAAAGGGGTTGCTTTTTAATCGTAGTTCCATTAAAAGTGTTCTATGTCTTCGTCTACGAATAATTTTTTTAATTTACACTCATATTTATTTACATATTTAGTAATATATTTAGGCCTATTCGGCGAGATCTTTTATTCTTTTATTCTGCTATTCTGTTATAATTTTGCATACAAAAGTGTGAGCTGTCAAAAAATCTTTTATGAATTATAATTTTGGTATTCGGCATGCCAAATCTGTTATGAAATCTGCTATCAGGATCTGTTATGAAGTTTAAAAAATTCGAACATGTCAAAAAATCTTTTACAAACCGTATTTTTCGTATTCCGCATGCCAAAATCTTTTATAAAATCTTTTACAAATCATAAAAGAATAAAAGATACATTTGTGTGACTTTTATCATAAAAGAACAACTGAAAACGGATACTTTTTTTTATTTCGCCAACGAAATGTTGTTAAATGGAGACAAAATGTAAGTAAATACAATAATAAAAGAATAAAAGACAAATTTTTGTGACTTATCATAAAAGATTTTAATTTATTGATTTAATTTTTAACACCTGACCACCACTAAAGTTATCCCACCATCTCCAGCTCTCATCCTCCCGCTAGAAGAGAAATCCAAAATACCAACAAATATTTGTGCAAATCGTCAGACATGGATCGAAAACACCGATACAATTGAAGAGAAGAAACTCGGCCTGACTGAATTACATCCCGACGTGTTCGCCACCAATCCACGAGTTGATGTTATCCAAGAGAACATCGAATGGCAACGAAAGTATCGTTACGTAAGTTTTGCTCATACGAAATCGTGTTCGGAGGTGCGTAGGCCGTAAGCCATGGCCACAAAAGGGTGGTGGACGTGCCCGACATCCATTCATTAGTTCACACTTATTCAATTGTGTTGGCATCGCTCATGGACCACGATCCCCAACAATTCACTTTTATATGTTGCCATTAATCTATAAGCGGGCTTGACTTCGACTTTGTCAGTGAAACTGGCTCAAGACGACTTGCATGTTGTCCAGGATCTGGAAATCCCCACCCGTGATCCTGAGTTCATTAGTATTAGTTGATTTTCCATATGCGAACTTCTATCTGTCCAATTGCACTGGATCTCGAGGTTTCTCTAATATAACTAAAACTACGAATACAAATTATTCGCGAACAACCACTTCAATTTATGTGTCAGTAATGAATTTTTTTTTTTGGAACAGCTGATTGACAACAGATTTTAGTTCTGTTTGCTTGCATATTTCGTTTTCGAAGTTTCATAACAGAATTTTATAAAAGATCGAACTTCTGAATACCAATTATATAAAATCTTTTATGGTGGAAATCTTTTATGATTCATAGCAGAAAATTCATAGCAGAATAACAGATGTTGCAGAATAGGCCTCATTATATAGATAGTATTTATCCTTATAGCAATATTTCGTTGGCGAAATAAAATATAATTATCCATTTTGAGTTGTTCTTTTATGATAAAAGTCACACAAATGTATCTTTTATTCTTTTATGATTTGTAAAAGATTTTACAAAAGATTTTGGCATGCTGAATACGAAAAATGCGGTTTGTAAAAGATTTTTTGACATGTTCGAATTTTTGACAGTTCATAACAGATCCTGATAGCAGATTTCATAACAGATTTGGCATGCCGAATACCAAAATTATAATTCATAAAAGATATTTTGACAGCTCACACTTTTGTATGGGAAATCATAACAGAATAGCAGAATAAAAGAATAAAAGATCTCGCCGAATAGGCCCAATTATCTGCACCCCTTAAAAAAATTGTACATTTTTCTAAAAAAAATAATTGATTTCTTTTGTCAACCATTGTTACTAAATAAAAATATTTTGTATATTGTAATATAATATATACTAAATAAAATATCAATAATTCAATAAAGTCCAAATAAAATAGTGCTAAGTTTTTTACTTGGATGATGTATTTCAGTAGTAAAAAAGCACTTTGTATTTTTACTATTATTCTTTTAAGTCCGATATTTCGAAGTTTTTGAGTGCGAGTGTGTATTCTTGTATTCTTAATGGTGTGCGGTAGTGGCCAACTTCGAAATTCCACACTTGCTGCACAGTCGACCTCTGAAAAATTTCGTCTCGGTACGGTGCATACCAACATCCAGGAAATGGCGGACCTCTTATCCCACGTGACAACATGCGATCGTCAAATGAATCTCGTCTAAAGTTATCATGGCTTCTGCAAAATAAAAATCAAAACAGGAATCAAGGCTTAACTACATAAGCCAAAAAGTACTGAAGTACAAAAGTAAAAATATTTTTTTACCGCTAGCGCCATTGTTTTGTGAAAAAGAATACACAAATTTTTTTTTAAACCAAAATTTAAGCTTTCTGCATCATTTTTATAAGTTTTCCAGTCAGAAACACTATCCTAAAATGAGTTTGAAAATTTTCACTTTTTTACTTTTTCACTTTTTTGGCTTATATAGTTAAGCCTTCATAAATGAAATTCTTGAAAGCATCTCATCACTTACCCATAACGACCTAATCTATTACTGCTTCTAATTGGTGGTGATCTGCGACTGAACATCGAATCGTAACCACGAGATAGGCTGCTTCCTCTCAAGCTGCCACTCAACGTTGGCGTCAATAGTAATGGTTCACATCGGTGCGGTGGTGGAGGGAAGTCACGCATACGCAAGCGCTGATAACGCTTCTCGAAAAGATCACAGCTGTCATCGATACGTCTTTAATAGTAGTCATATTCCTGTTCAAAAACAATTTCGATTTCAATGAATCGGAGTTCTGCACAAGAGTAGTTAAAATGTTTCGTTTGTTAAGTGTAACAAAATTATAAAAAAAAAGAAAAATAGATAAATTTGTCAGTTTAAAAAAAAAATTCTTTTTTGTCTTAATCTTAATGACAAATCTTAAAGGAGTTGAAAGTAGTTAAAAATAAGTTTAATTTTAAGTTCGCTAAGTGTTTCTGAAAACCATTTTCAAATCGACCAAATATTTCAAAAAATTTCCATATAAAAGTAATTTCGACATTTGCTTTAAAACTGAAAAATGCCGAAAATTACTTTTATATAGAAATTTTTTGGAATTTTTGTTGGATTTGAAAATGGTTTTCATAATCACAAAAACATTAAGGCTATGGTACCCTTTCCTGTTAACATATAAATGTCCTGATCCGTCAATAGCGTGTTGAGATGGAGCGACAATCGGTATATGGGTACCATCAATAACTCCTATAATGCATGACATGTTGAATTTTATGATAAACCTGTTGAAAAATGTAAATCATAACACCGATTAGTACTAAGATAAAAAGATAAGCTTACTGCCGTTTTATCTCTGCGGTTTCAAGTGTACCACTAGGGAATTTTATTGCGTCGTTTAACAAATGGGCGTTAATGAGGTCTGTAACGACATGAATCGACCTCGACGTACTGGGCTGCGACAACCCAAAAATGTGGCTGCTACCAATGGATGTCTGATACGAACCGTATCCGTAAAAATGAAGTGTGGAAAGGAATTTTAAATAAATATAAATGTGGAACATACAAAAGTAGAACAATATGTTGTTTATATTTTACTTGTATTTCAAAAGGAATGGTCGTATTTGTGGCTCGCGTAAAAATTTGCAATTTTTTCCATTAAAATTCTGGAGTTTAATTTGTCCAACCGAAAAAGCTGGATGAAGCGCACATCGGGAAGATCAAAGGGGTTGCTTTTTAATCGTAGTTCCATTAAAAGTGTTCTATGTCTTCGTCTACGAATAATTTTTTTAATTTACACTCATATTTATTTACATATTTAGTAATATATTTAGGCCTATTCGGCGAGATCTTTTATTCTTTTATTCTGCTATTCTGTTATAATTTTGCATACAAAAGTGTGAGCTGTCAAAAAATCTTTTATGAATTATAATTTTGGTATTCGGCATGCCAAATCTGTTATGAAATCTGCTATCAGGATCTGTTATGAAGTTTAAAAAATTCGAACATGTCAAAAAATCTTTTACAAACCGTATTTTTCGTATTCCGCATGCCAAAATCTTTTATAAAATCTTTTACAAATCATAAAAGAATAAAAGATACATTTGTGTGACTTTTATCATAAAAGAACAACTGAAAACGGATACTTTTTTTTATTTCGCCAACGAAATGTTGTTAAATGGAGACAAAATGTAAGTAAATACAATAATAAAAGAATAAAAGACAAATTTTTGTGACTTATCATAAAAGATTTTAATTTATTGATTTAATTTTTAACACCTGACCACCACTAAAGTTATCCCACCATCTCCAGCTCTCATCCTCCCGCTAGAAGAGAAATCCAAAATACCAACAAATATTTGTGCAAATCGTCAGACATGGATCGAAAACACCGATACAATTGAAGAGAAGAAACTCGGCCTGACTGAATTACATCCCGACGTGTTCGCCACCAATCCACGAGTTGATGTTATCCAAGAGAACATCGAATGGCAACGAAAGTATCGTTACGTAAGTTTTGCTCATACGAAATCGTGTTCGGAGGTGCGTAGGCCGTAAGCCATGGCCACAAAAGGGTGGTGGACGTGCCCGACATCCATTCATTAGTTCACACTTATTCAATTGTGTTGGCATCGCTCATGGACCACGATCCCCAACAATTCACTTTTATATGTTGCCATTAATCTATAAGCGGGCTTGACTTCGACTTTGTCAGTGAAACTGGCTCAAGACGACTTGCATGTTGTCCAGGATCTGGAAATCCCCACCCGTGATCCTGAGTTCATTAGTATTAGTTGATTTTCCATATGCGAACTTCTATCTGTCCAATTGCACTGGATCTCGAGGTTTCTCTAATATAACTAAAACTACGAATACAAATTATTCGCGAACAACCACTTCAATTTATGTGTCAGTAATGAATTTTTTTTTTGGAACAGCTGATTGACAACAGATTTTAGTTCTGTTTGCTTGCATATTTCGTTTTCGAAGTTTCATAACAGAATTTTATAAAAGATCGAACTTCTGAATACCAATTATATAAAATCTTTTATGGTGGAAATCTTTTATGATTCATAGCAGAAAATTCATAGCAGAATAACAGATGTTGCAGAATAGGCCTCATTATATAGATAGTATTTATCCTTATAGCAATATTTCGTTGGCGAAATAAAATATAATTATCCATTTTGAGTTGTTCTTTTATGATAAAAGTCACACAAATGTATCTTTTATTCTTTTATGATTTGTAAAAGATTTTACAAAAGATTTTGGCATGCTGAATACGAAAAATGCGGTTTGTAAAAGATTTTTTGACATGTTCGAATTTTTGACAGTTCATAACAGATCCTGATAGCAGATTTCATAACAGATTTGGCATGCCGAATACCAAAATTATAATTCATAAAAGATATTTTGACAGCTCACACTTTTGTATGGGAAATCATAACAGAATAGCAGAATAAAAGAATAAAAGATCTCGCCGAATAGGCCCAATTATCTGCACCCCTTAAAAAAATTGTACATTTTTCTAAAAAAAATAATTGATTTCTTTTGTCAACCATTGTTACTAAATAAAAATATTTTGTATATTGTAATATAATATATACTAAATAAAATATCAATAATTCAATAAAGTCCAAATAAAATAGTGCTAAGTTTTTTACTTGGATGATGTATTTCAGTAGTAAAAAAGCACTTTGTATTTTTACTATTATTCTTTTAAGTCCGATATTTCGAAGTTTTTGAGTGCGAGTGTGTATTCTTGTATTCTTAATGGTGTGCGGTAGTGGCCAACTTCGAAATTCCACACTTGCTGCACAGTCGACCTCTGAAAAATTTCGTCTCGGTACGGTGCATACCAACATCCAGGAAATGGCGGACCTCTTATCCCACGTGACAACATGCGATCGTCAAATGAATCTCGTCTAAAGTTATCATGGCTTCTGCAAAATAAAAATCAAAACAGGAATCAAGGCTTAACTACATAAGCCAAAAAGTACTGAAGTACAAAAGTAAAAATATTTTTTTTACCGCTAGCGCCATTGTTTTGTGAAAAAGAATACACAAATTTTTTTTTAAACCAAAATTTAAGCTTTCTGCATCATTTTTATAAGTTTTCCAGTCAGAAACACTATCCTAAAATGAGTTTGAAAATTTTCACTTTTTTACTTTTTCACTTTTTTGGCTTATATAGTTAAGCCTTCATAAATGAAATTCTTGAAAGCATCTCATCACTTACCCATAACGACCTAATCTATTACTGCTTCTAATTGGTGGTGATCTGCGACTGAACATCGAATCGTAACCACGAGATAGGCTGCTTCCTCTCAAGCTGCCACTCAACGTTGGCGTCAATAGTAATGGTTCACATCGGTGCGGTGGTGGAGGGAAGTCACGCATACGCAAGCGCTGATAACGCTTCTCGAAAAGATCACAGCTGTCATCGATACGTCTTTAATAGTAGTCATATTCCTGTTCAAAAACAATTTCGATTTCAATGAATCGGAGTTCTGCACAAGAGTAGTTAAAATGTTTCGTTTGTTAAGTGTAACAAAATTATAAAAAAAAAGAAAAATAGATAAATTTGTCAGTTTAAAAAAAAATTCTTTTTTGTCTTAATCTTAATGACAAATCTTAAAGGAGTTGAAAGTAGTTAAAAATAAGTTTAATTTTAAGTTCGCTAAGTGTTTCTGAAAACCATTTTCAAATCGACCAAATATTTCAAAAAATTTCCATATAAAAGTAATTTCGACATTTGCTTTAAAACTGAAAAATGCCGAAAATTACTTTTATATAGAAATTTTTTGGAATTTTTGTTGGATTTGAAAATGGTTTTCATAATCACTTAGAGGACTTCAAATAAAACTTATAACCATTTCAACTATCCTTATAAAGTTAGTGGTTTTGAAACGACAACGATATTCCAACAATTTCAAGGAATTTCTATTACTTTTAAGAAATTTCTTGAAATTGAAATTCCGACCACACGTCCATTCAATTCTTTAATAATTACATCTTGGATGTGTCCCACACTATCCAAATGCTTAAACCCATACACTAGTGAACAAATACACAAAGTCACACTCCACGACCGTACCATATTTCTCAAATCTTTCTCGCACCTCCGGTGCTCGGGTCTTGTTCATCACATTGCCAACAAAGACATTGGTTGCCGGCGTATTGGGGGCACGACGGATCTTTGCCGCTTCCACTTTGATCGGATTGTGGTGCAAGATGTAATTGTTAAGATTCTGTATTGCATTTTTGTCGTCTGAATCACTCAGGAGTGTGGCTGATTGGATTGATTTTTATAAAAATTTCTTGAAGCCTAGGTGAGGTTAATGAATTCACGCGGGGCGTAGCGCGTCTGCCGGATCCTAGGGAGCTTGTAAGGAAGGAGTTAAGAGCCCGTACGAGTAAACTTAACGCACAGAAACACTGGGTGGTAGCCGATAGGACGGAGCAACGTGTTCCGGTAGCACTAGCTCTGGAAATCGAATATCTAGTTTCTTAAATTGATTTGTTTTTCTTTTTGTTACGTATACACTTAACTTTGACCAAAAAAAAATATGTATTTTATAATTATTTATAAAATTTTCGCGGACTTGCTGAAAAGTTCTTCTACCAGAGCGTCGAACTTGTCGAGTTGTAGAAGCTGAGTAAGGTCGAAGATTCTCGAGATTTAATCTCCAGATGAGTCCTGAAACCAAAGGTCGCTCCTCCATCCCCTTACCCTACCCTTCCTTTATTCCCTATCCCTCGGCGGCACGGCGATGCAGCTGTTCGTCGATACCACTACTCCCCCATACCCCTCCTTGTTGGCACGGCGATGACGCTGTTCAACATTCCCTCACCCTGTGTAGTAACACTCCCCTCTCGACAGAACGGCGATGGCGCTGTCTATCGTTCTTTCCTCCCTATGTACGGTACGGCGATGACGCTGTCCTACATTCCTTACTTCCTCTCTCGGCAGTACGGCGATGAAGCTGTCTGACGTTCCTAACCTCAACCCTCCTCCCCTCTCCCAACTCCAATTGGGCAGGATCAGTGGTGTTAAACGACTCGTGCCGATGATCAGCCAGGCTGGGGGCCCAATTTTAAAAATAGCTCAGTCGTTAACGGAGTATCCGGATACCTGGCGACCTCCGGATTAACTAGCCTTATCTGTATATGCGAATCTCTGAACGGATGGACCTCTTTTATTCGCTACTCGTGGGAACAATAATGAACGAAAACAAACAGACAAAACAGACTAAACAGACAGACTTAATAAAGACCGGTTCATCTTCCAAACCGGGCGGCAGCACGGCGTCAACGCTGTTTGCCGCTTCTCCTGTGTTGTGTATCAGTAGGGTGGTTGTGGCTAATCATGGCCCCCTGGCTAATGCAGTACGCAGTGAGGGAAGTACAATGGTAGAAATACCTAATTTCAGTAGTGGTAGGGTTGTGCATCATGATCCTTCCACTATAAATGAGTTAAAAACTCTCCAAGCCGTGGTGGAGATTGATCTGCCTAATTGTAGTCAAAATGCTGCAGTTAGGCCAGATTAACCTTCAACACTCCATCAAGGCTTCGGCCTCACTTCTGCTCCGTCTAACCAGACACGCAGTTGATATTGTCCTTATCCAAGAGCCGTGGATTGTAAAATCCATGGTGAAGGGACTAAGGACTTCTGGATACTACACACTATATGTGACGGATAAAGGTGAACCTAGATCCTGCATATTAGTGAAAAGTAGCACTAATGTATACTTACTCCCTAACTTCAGCGATAAAGATATCACCGCTGCCAGACTTGATTCGTCCAAAGGATCGTACTGGCTGGTATCGGCGTATCTAGGCCACGACTAACTTGGCCCTCTCCCTGGTCGTACTCTGGAGAGAATCATTGCTGAAGCAGAACGGCAGAAGGTCAGCCTCATAATTGGGTGTGATTCTAACTCCCATCATACAGTATGGGGCAGTACTGATGTCAACGATAGAGGCGAATCTCTTTTTGATTTCATTTTAAGTACTAACCTCATAGTAAGTAACATAGGAAATGAACCTACATTCGTTACCAGAAATCGACAGGAAGTTCTTGATATAACTCTTGTCTCCGACACCATTCATCATATGATTAAAGATTGGAAAGTATCTGAGGAACATTCTTTCTCTGATCACCGATACATCCAATTTAGTCTAGATGTTGAATCCCCTAGCCATTTTACTTTTCGAAATTATAGGAAAACTGACTGGCCCAAATATAGGATGGCGCTGGAAAGTTTAGTCAAACCTAATCTTTTAAGCCCTCCCTCTAATATAAATGATCTTGATAACAAAGTCAAAGATCTCACCCTAGCCCTTAACAATTCAATAGCTGTGTTTTATTTTCCCCGAGATCCGAACCAGATTGGATTTGCTCTGGATTGGATCTGGGGGAAAATAAAACGCAGCTAATGTCAATCGCTTGCCCTCTTACTCACTTAAGACCACATTGGTGGAACTCAGGGCTCGAGCCGATTAGAAAAAGTTGTAGGAAACTATTCAATCGAGCAAAAAGCACAAGATTAGCTTTAGACTGAGACTCATATAAGGAATCCCTAAAAATTTTTTAGAAAGAATTGAGGAAATGTAAAAGATCTTCTTGGAGGACCTTCTGTACTAAAATAGAAGAAACCTCCGAAGCATCAAGGCTACGAAAAATCCTCTCAACTAATCCAGTGATGCCCAGTTTCTTCAAAAACGTCGACGGCACATGGACCCACTCAAGCGAAGAATCCCTCAGCCTGCTACTAGACACTCATTTTCCAGGTAGCTCCCAAACTGTTATTAATAGCGACCACGTTAGGTCTAGAAATATATTAACTTATCCACACGGTCTGATTACAAGGGACAAGCTAAAATGGGCTATCAATAGCTTTGCACCTTACAAGTCAGCTGGGCCAGACGGTATAATACCAGCCGAACTTCAGATGACTTCTGACATCATTGTGCCAATCATGGAGGTACTTTTCATCGGTTGTTTGAAGATGGCTCACATTCCCTTGTTATGGAGAGAAGTAAGAGTTGTTTTTATCCCCAAAGCCGGCAAATGTTCCCATGTAGATCCGAAAGATCGCAGACCTATTAGCCTATCATCATTCCTTCTTAAAACTTTTGAACGACTGATTGATATCCACTTAAGAACAAGCATTGACTCAAGACTCTTGTCTTCAGCTCAACATGCTTACTGCAAAGGGAAATCAGTAGATACGGCTCTGCACACACTAGTGCGAACCATCGAACACTCCCTCCACCATAAAGAGTACACTATGGTCGCATTCCTAGATATTGAAGGCGCCTTTAACAACGTCGACACATCTGCAATCGAATCTGCGCTGTCATCTCTGAAAGTAGATGGTTCGCTTGGTGAATTGATTAATCAAATGCTGACCAGCAGAGTTATCAATTCAAAACTGGGCGGTTTTTCTGCCAGAAGATTTGTCAGTAGAGGTACGCCGCAAGGCGGTGTCCTATCTCCCCTTCTCTGGAATTTGATCGTTAATGAACTCCTGATATGCCTTGAGGAGGAGAGGTACAGTGTGATTGCTTATGCGGATGACGTTGCTATTGCCGTATCAGGAAAACATCCCAATACCTTGAGTGAACTCTTACAAAACGCACTAAATAAGCTAACAAACTGGGCAGATCGCTGTGGACTGGGTGTCAACCCTCACAAAACTGATCTTGTCCTCTTTTCTAGGAAATACAAAATTCCCCATATAGACCCTCCTACCATCAAAGGTGTACCTTTAACTTTCTCGAATGAAGCAAAATATTTGGGTCTTATTCTTGACAAGAAGTTAAGCTGGAAACCTAACATAAACGAAAGAGTTAAAAAAGCCACTGCGGCACTCTTCTCATGTAAAAAGGCCATCGGCAATAAATGGGGTCTCCAACCCCGCATTGCTCACTGGCTATATACCCCGGTAGTAAGACCGATCCTAACATACGGTGTGTCAGTATGGTGGACCGCTCTAGATAAAACAACAAATGTTGGCAAACTAAGCAAGGTCCAACTTTCAGCTTGCCGATGCATGGGTGGAGTACTCCGTACGACCCCTGCCGCTGCATTGGATATTCTGTTCCATCTCACACCTCTCGATATATTTGGCTGCTTCCTCTCAAGCTGCCACTCAACGTTGGCGTCAATAGTAATGGTTCACATCGGTGCGGTGGTGGAGGGAAGTCACGCATACGCAAGCGCTGATAACGCTTCTCGAAAAGATCACAGCTGTCATCGATACGTCTTTAATAGTAGTCATATTCCTGTTCAAAAACAATTTCGATTTCAATGAATCGGAGTTCTGCACAAGAGTAGTTAAAATGTTTCGTTTGTTAAGTGTAACAAAATTATAAAAAAAAAGAAAAATAGATAAATTTGTCAGTTTAAAAAAAAATTCTTTTTTGTCTTAATCTTAATGACAAATCTTAAAGGAGTTGAAAGTAGTTAAAAATAAGTTTAATTTTAAGTTCGCTAAGTGTTTTTGAAAACCATTTTCAAATCGACCAAATATTTCAAAAAATTTCCATATAAAAGTAATTTCGACATTTGCTTTAAAACTGAAAAATGCCGAAAATTACTTTTATATAGAAATTTTTTGGAATTTTTGTTGGATTTGAAAATGGTTTTCATAATCACTTAGAGGACTTCAAATAAAACTTATAACCATTTCAACTATCCTTATAAAGTTAGTGGTTTTGAAACGACAACGATATTCCAACAATTTCAAGGAATTTCTATTACTTTTAAGAAATTTCTTGAAATTGAAATTCCGACCACACGTCCATTCAATTCTTTAATAATTACATCTTGGATGTGTCCCACACTATCCAAATGCTTAAACCCATACACTAGTGAACAAATACACAAAGTCACACTCCACGACCGTACCATATTTCTCAAATCTTTCTCGCACCTCCGGTGCTCGGGTCTTGTTCATCACATTGCCAACAAAGACATTGGTTGCCGGCGTATTGGGGGCACGACGGATCTTTGCCGCTTCCACTTTGATCGGATTGTGGTGCAAGATGTAATTGTTAAGATTCTGTATTGCATTTTTGTCGTCTGAATCACTCAGGAGTGTGGCTGATTGGATTGATTTTTATAAAAATTTCTTGAAGCCTAGGTGAGGTTAATGAATTCACGCGGGGCGTAGCGCGTCTGCCGGATCCTAGGGAGCTTGTAAGGAAGGAGTTAAGAGCCCGTACGAGTAAACTTAACGCACAGAAACACTGGGTGGTAGCCGATAGGACGGAGCAACGTGTTCCGGTAGCACTAGCTCTGGAAATCGAATATCTAGTTTCTTAAATTGATTTGTTTTTCTTTTTGTTACGTATACACTTAACTTTGACCAAAAAAAATTATGTATTTTATAATTATTTATAAAATTTTCGCGGACTTGCTGAAAAGTTCTTCTACCAGAGCGTCGAACTTGTCGAGTTGTAGAAGCTGAGTAAGGTCGAAGATTCTCGAGATTTAATCTCCAGATGAGTCCTGAAACCAAAGGTCGCTCCTCCATCCCCTTACCCTACCCTTCCTTTATTCCCTATCCCTCGGCGGCACGGCGATGCAGCTGTTCGTCGATACCACTACTCCCCCATACCCCTCCTTGTTGGCACGGCGATGACGCTGTTCAACATTCCCTCACCCTGTGTAGTAACACTCCCCTCTCGACAGAACGGCGATGGCGCTGTCTATCGTTCTTTCCTCCCTATGTACGGTACGGCGATGACGCTGTCCTACATTCCTTACTTCCTCTCTCGGCAGTACGGCGATGAAGCTGTCTGACGTTCCTAACCTCAACCCTCCTCCCCTCTCCCAACTCCAATTGGGCAGGATCAGTGGTGTTAAACGACTCGTGCCGATGATCAGCCAGGCTGGGGGCCCAATTTTAAAAATAGCTCAGTCGTTAACGGAGTATCCGGATACCTGGCGACCTCCGGATTAACTAGCCTTATCTGTATATGCGAATCTCTGAACGGATGGACCTCTTTTATTCGCTACTCGTGGGAACAATAATGAACGAAAACAAACAGACAAAACAGACTAAACAGACAGACTTAATAAAGACCGGTTCATCTTCCAAACCGGGCGGCAGCACGGCGTCAACGCTGTTTGCCGCTTCTCCTGTGTTGTGTATCAGTAGGGTGGTTGTGGCTAATCATGGCCCCCTGGCTAATGCAGTACGCAGTGAGGGAAGTACAATGGTAGAAATACCTAATTTCAGTAGTGGTAGGGTTGTGCATCATGATCCTTCCACTATAAATGAGTTAAAAACTCTCCAAGCCGTGGTGGAGATTGATCTGCCTAATTGTAGTCAAAATGCTGCAGTTAGGCCAGATTAACCTTCAACACTCCATCAAGGCTTCGGCCTCACTTCTGCTCCGTCTAACCAGACACGCAGTTGATATTGTCCTTATCCAAGAGCCGTGGATTGTAAAATCCATGGTGAAGGGACTAAGGACTTCTGGATACTACACACTATATGTGACGGATAAAGGTGAACCTAGATCCTGCATATTAGTGAAAAGTAGCACTAATGTATACTTACTCCCTAACTTCAGCGATAAAGATATCACCGCTGCCAGACTTGATTCGTCCAAAGGATCGTACTGGCTGGTATCGGCGTATCTAGGCCACGACCAACTTGGCCCTCTCCCTGGTCGTACTCTGGAGAGAATCATTGCTGAAGCAGAACGGCAGAAGGTCAGCCTCATAATTGGGTGTGATTCTAACTCCCATCATACAGTATGGGGCAGTACTGATGTCAACGATAGAGGCGAATCTCTTTTTGATTTCATTTTAAGTACTAACCTCATAGTAAGTAACATAGGAAATGAACCTACATTCGTTACCAGAAATCGACAGGAAGTTTTTGATATAACTCTTGTCTCCGACACCATTCATCATATGATTAAAGATTGGAAAGTATCTGAGGAACATTCTTTCTCTGATCACCGATACATCCAATTTAGTCTAGATGTTGAATCCCCTAGCCATTTTACTTTTCGAAATTATAGGAAAACTGACTGGCCCAAATATAGGATGGCGCTGGAAAGTTTAGTCAAACCTAATCTTTTAAGCCCTCCCTCTAATATAAATGATCTTGATAACAAAGTCAAAGATCTCACCCTAGCCCTTAACAATTCAATAGCTGTGTTTTATTTTCCCCGAGATCCGAACCAGATTGGATTTGCTCTGGATTGGATCTGGGGGAAAATAAAACGCAGCTAATGTCAATCGCTTGCCCTCTTACTCACTTAAGACCACATTGGTGGAACTCAGGGCTCGAGCCGATTAGAAAAAGTTGTAGGAAACTATTCAATCGAGCAAAAAGCACAAGATTAGCTTTAGACTGAGACTCATATAAGGAATCCCTAAAAATTTTTTAGAAAGAATTGAGGAAATGTAAAAGATCTTCTTGGAGGACCTTCTGTACTAAAATAGAAGAAACCTCCGAAGCATCAAGGCTACGAAAAATCCTCTCAACTAATCCAGTGATGCCCAGTTTCTTCAAAAACGTCGACGGCACATGGACCCACTCAAGCGAAGAATCCCTCAGCCTGCTACTAGACACTCATTTTCCAGGTAGCTCCCAAACTGTTATTAATAGCGACCACGTTAGGTCTAGAAATATATTAACTTATCCACACGGTCTGATTACAAGGGACAAGCTAAAATGGGCTATCAATAGCTTTGCACCTTACAAGTCAGCTGGGCCAGACGGTATAATACCAGCCGAACTTCAGATGACTTCTGACATCATTGTGCCAATCATGGAGGTACTTTTCATCGGTTGTTTGAAGATGGCTCACATTCCCTTGTTATGGAGAGAAGTAAGAGTTGTTTTTATCCCCAAAGCCGGCAAATGTTCCCATGTAGATCCGAAAGATCGCAGACCTATTAGCCTATCATCATTCCTTCTTAAAACTTTTGAACGACTGATTGATATCCACTTAAGAACAAGCATTGACTCAAGACTCTTATCTTCAGCTCAACATGCTTACTGCAAAGGGAAATCAGTAGATACGGCTCTGCACACACTAGTGCGAACCATCGAACACTCCCTCCACCATAAAGAGTACACTATGGTCGCATTCCTAGATATTGAAGGCGCCTTTAACAACGTCGACACATCTGCAATCGAATCTGCGCTGTCATCTCTGAAAGTAGATGGTTCGCTTGGTGAATTGATTAATCAAATGCTGACCAGCAGAGTTATCAATTCAAAACTGGGCGGTTTTTCTGCCAGAAGATTTGTCAGTAGAGGTACGCCGCAAGGCGGTGTCCTATCTCCCCTTCTCTGGAATTTGATCGTTAATGAACTCCTGATATGCCTTGAGGAGGAGAGGTACAGTGTGATTGCTTATGCGGATGACGTTGCTATTGCCGTATCAGGAAAACATCCCAATACCTTGAGTGAACTCTTACAAAACACACTAAATAAGCTAACAAACTGGGCAGATCGCTGTGGACTGGGTGTCAACCCTCACAAAACTGATCTTGTCCTCTTTTCTAGGAAATACAAAATTCCCCATATAGACCCTCCTACCATCAAAGGTGTACCTTTAACTTTCTCGAATGAAGCAAAATATTTGGGTCTTATTCTTGACAAGAAGTTAAGCTGGAAACCTAACATAAACGAAAGAGTTAAAAAAGCCACTGCGGCACTCTTCTCATGTAAAAAGGCCATCGGCAATAAATGGGGTCTCCAACCCCGCATTGCTCACTGGCTATATACCCCGGTAGTAAGACCGATCCTAACATACGGTGTGTCAGTATGGTGGACCGCTCTAGATAAAACAACAAATGTTGGCAAACTAAGCAAGGTCCAACTTTCAGCTTGCCGATGCATGGGTGGAGTACTCCGTACGACCCCTGCCGCTGCATTGGATATTCTGTTCCATCTCACACCTCTCGATATATTTGGCTGCTTCCTCTCAAGCTGCCACTCAACGTTGGCGTCAATAGTAATGGTTCACATCGGTGCGGTGGTGGAGGGAAGTCACGCATACGCAAGCGCTGATAACGCTTCTCGAAAAGATCACAGCTGTCATCGATACGTCTTTAATAGTAGTCATATTCCTGTTCAAAAACAATTTCGATTTCAATGAATCGGAGTTCTGCACAAGAGTAGTTAAAATGTTTCGTTTGTTAAGTGTAACAAAATTATAAAAAAAAAGAAAAATAGATAAATTTGTCAGTTTAAAAAAAAATTCTTTTTTGTCTTAATCTTAATGACAAATCTTAAAGGAGTTGAAAGTAGTTAAAAATAAGTTTAATTTTAAGTTCGCTAAGTGTTTTTGAAAACCATTTTCAAATCGACCAAATATTTCAAAAAATTTCCATATAAAAGTAATTTCGACATTTGCTTTAAAACTGAAAAATGCCGAAAATTACTTTTATATAGAAATTTTTTGGAATTTTTGTTGGATTTGAAAATGGTTTTCATAATCACTTAGAGGACTTCAAATAAAACTTATAACCATTTCAACTATCCTTATAAAGTTAGTGGTTTTGAAACGACAACGATATTCCAACAATTTCAAGGAATTTCTATTACTTTTAAGAAATTTCTTGAAATTGAAATTCCGACCACACGTCCATTCAATTCTTTAATAATTACATCTTGGATGTGTCCCACACTATCCAAATGCTTAAACCCATACACTAGTGAACAAATACACAAAGTCACACTCCACGACCGTACCATATTTCTCAAATCTTTCTCGCACCTCCGGTGCTCGGGTCTTGTTCATCACATTGCCAACAAAGACATTGGTTGCCGGCGTATTGGGGGCACGACGGATCTTTGCCGCTTCCACTTTGATCGGATTGTGGTGCAAGATGTAATTGTTAAGATTCTGTATTGCATTTTTGTCGTCTGAATCACTCAGGAGTGTGGCTGATTGGATTGATTTTTATAAAAATTTCTTGAAGCCTAGGTGAGGTTAATGAATTCACGCGGGGCGTAGCGCGTCTGCCGGATCCTAGGGAGCTTGTAAGGAAGGAGTTAAGAGCCCGTACGAGTAAACTTAACGCACAGAAACACTGGGTGGTAGCCGATAGGACGGAGCAACGTGTTCCGGTAGCACTAGCTCTGGAAATCGAATATCTAGTTTCTTAAATTGATTTGTTTTTCTTTTTGTTACGTATACACTTAACTTTGACCACAAAAAATTATGTATTTTATAATTATTTATAAAATTTTCGCGGACTTGCTGAAAAGTTCTTCTACCAGAGCGTCGAACTTGTCGAGTTGTAGAAGCTGAGTAAGGTCGAAGATTCTCGAGATTTAATCTCCAGATGAGTCCTGAAACCAAAGGTCGCTCCTCCATCCCCTTACCCTACCCTTCCTTTATTCCCTATCCCTCGGCGGCACGGCGATGCAGCTGTTCGTCGATACCACTACTCCCCCATACCCCTCCTTGTTGGCACGGCGATGACGCTGTTCAACATTCCCTCACCCTGTGTAGTAACACTCCCCTCTCGACAGAACGGCGATGGCGCTGTCTATCGTTCTTTCCTCCCTATGTACGGTACGGCGATGACGCTGTCCTACATTCATTACTTCCTCTCTCGGCAGTACGGCGATGAAGCTGTCTGACGTTCCTAACCTCAACCCTCCTCCCCTCTCCCAACTCCAATTGGGCAGGATCAGTGGTGTTAAACGACTCGTGCCGATGATCAGCCAGGCTGGGGGCCCAATTTTAAAAATAGCTCAGTCGTTAACGGAGTATCCGGATACCTGGCGACCTCCGGATTAACTAGCCTTATCTGTATATGCGAATCTCTGAACGGATGGACCTCTTTTATTCGCTACTCGTGGGAACAATAATGAACGAAAACAAACAGACAAAACAGACTAAACAGACAGACTTAATAAAGACCGGTTCATCTTCCAAACCGGGCGGCAGCACGGCGTCAACGCTGTTTGCCGCTTCTCCTGTGTTGTGTATCAGTAGGGTGGTTGTGGCTAATCATGGCCCCCTGGCTAATGCAGTACGCAGTGAGGGAAGTACAATGGTAGAAATACCTAATTTCAGTAGTGGTAGGGTTGTGCATCATGATCCTTCTACTATAAATGAGTTAAAAACTCTCCAAGCCGTGGTGGAGATTGATCTGCCTAATTGTAGTCAAAATGCTGCAGTTAGGCCAGATTAACCTTCAACACTCCATCAAGGCTTCGGCCTCACTTCTGCTCCGTCTAACCAGACACGCAGTTGATATTGTCCTTATCCAAGAGCCGTGGATTGTAAAATCCATGGTGAAGGGACTAAGGACTTCTGGATACTACACACTATATGTGACGGATAAAGGTGAACCTAGATCCTGCATATTAGTGAAAAGTAGCACTAATGTATACTTACTCCCTAACTTCAGCGATAAAGATATCACCGCTGCCAGACTTGATTCGTCCAAAGGATCGTACTGGCTGGTATCGGCGTATCTAGGCCACGACCAACTTGGCCCTCTCCCTGGTCGTACTCTGGAGAGAATCATTGCTGAAGCAGAACGGCAGAAGGTCAGCCTCATAATTGGGTGTGATTCTAACTCCCATCATACAGTATGGGGCAGTACTGATGTCAACGATAGAGGCGAATCTCTTTTTGATTTCATTTTAAGTACTAACCTCATAGTAAGTAACATAGGAAATGAACCTACATTCGTTACCAGAAATCGACAGGAAGTTCTTGATATAACTCTTGTCTCCGACACCATTCATCATATGATTAAAGATTGGAAAGTATCTGAGGAACATTCTTTCTCTGATCACCGATACATCCAATTTAGTCTAGATGTTGAATCCCCTAGCCATTTTACTTTTCGAAATTATAGGAAAACTGACTGGCCCAAATATAGGATGGCGCTGGAAAGTTTAGTCAAACCTAATCTTTTAAGCCCTCCCTCTAATATAAATGATCTTGATAACAAAGTCAAAGATCTCACCCTAGCCCTTAACAATTCAATAGCTGTGTTTTATTTTCCCCGAGATCCGAACCAGATTGGATTTGCTCTGGATTGGATCTGGGGGAAAATAAAACGCAGCTAATGTCAATCGCTTGCCCTCTTACTCACTTAAGACCACATTGGTGGAACTCAGGGCTCGAGCCGATTAGAAAAAGTTGTAGGAAACTATTCAATCGAGCAAAAAGCACAAGATTAGCTTTAGACTGAGACTCATATAAGGAATCCCTAAAAATTTTTTAGAAAGAATTGAGGAAATGTAAAAGATCTTCTTGGAGGACCTTCTGTACTAAAATAGAAGAAACCTCCGAAGCATCAAGGCTACGAAAAATCCTCTCAACTAATCCAGTGATGCCCAGTTTCTTCAAAAACGTCGACGGCACATGGACCCACTCAAGCGAAGAATCCCTCAGCCTGCTACTAGACACTCATTTTCCAGGTAGCTCCCAAACTGTTATTAATAGCGACCACGTTAGGTCTAGAAATATATTAACTTATCCACACGGTCTGATTACAAGGGACAAGCTAAAATGGGCTATCAATAGCTTTGCACCTTACAAGTCAGCTGGGCCAGACGGTATAATACCAGCCGAACTTCAGATGACTTCTGACATCATTGTGCCAATCATGGAGGTACTTTTCATCGGTTGTTTGAAGATGGCTCACATTCCCTTGTTATGGAGAGAAGTAAGAGTTGTTTTTATCCCCAAAGCCGGCAAATGTTCCCATGTAGATCCGAAAGATCGCAGACCTATTAGCCTATCATCATTCCTTCTTAAAACTTTTGAACGACTGATTGATATCAACTTAAGAACAAGCATTGACTCAAGACTCTTGTCTTCAGCTCAACATGCTTACTGCAAAGGGAAATCAGTAGATACGGCTCTGCACACACTAGTGCGAACCATCGAACACTCCCTCCACCATAAAGAGTACACTATGGTCGCATTCCTAGATATTGAAGGCGCCTTTAACAACGTCGACACATCTGCAATCGAATCTGCGCTGTCATCTCTGAAAGTAGATGGTTCGCTTGGTGAATTGATTAATCAAATGCTGACCAGCAGAGTTATCAATTCAAAACTGGGCGGTTTTTCTGCCAGAAGATTTGTCAGTAGAGGTACGCCGCAAGGCGGTGTCCTATCTCCCCTTCTCTGGAATTTGATCGTTAATGAACTCCTGATATGCCTTGAGGAGGAGAGGTACAGTGTGATTGCTTATGCGGATGACGTTGCTATTGCCGTATCAGGAAAACATCCCAATACCTTGAGTGAACTCTTACAAAACGCACTAAATAAGCTAACAAACTGGGCAGATCGCTGTGGACTGGGTGTCAACCCTCACAAAACTGATCTTGTCCTCTTTTCTAGGAAATACAAAATTCCCCATATAGACCCTCCTACCATCAAAGGTGTACCTTTAACTTTCTCGAATGAAGCAAAATATTTGGGTCTTATTCTTGACAAGAAGTTAAGCTGGAAACCTAACATAAACGAAAGAGTTAAAAAAGCCACTGCGGCACTCTTCTCATGTAAAAAGGCCATCGGCAATAAATGGGGTCTCCAACCCCGCATTGCTCACTGGCTATATACCCCGGTAGTAAGACCGATCCTAACATACGGTGTGTCAGTATGGTGGACCGCTCTAGATAAAACAACAAATGTTGGCAAACTAAGCAAGGTCCAACTTTCAGCTTGCCGATGCATGGGTGGAGTACTCCGTACGACCCCTGCCGCTGCATTGGATATTCTGTTCCATCTCACACCTCTCGATATATTTTGCAAACAAACGGCGGCAAGCGCAGCTATATGTCTGAAAGCCTCCTCACAATGGTCCAACAATGATATTGGCCACTCGATCATTCTGAACTCATTCAGATCACTCCCAAGTATTACAGATTACACCACCCTACAGCTACAGTTCCATAAAAACTTTCAGGTTACCATTCCTTCCAGATCTCTCTGGGAGGACTTGGCTTTCCTGGAAGATGAATCGATCCACTTCTATACTGACGGTTCTAAAACTGAGGACGGGGTTGGTGGAGGTGTATACTCAGATAGGCTGAACTTTTGGCGATAAAAGAAGTCCTGTCTTAGCTCAAAGAAAACGTGATATCAACCACAGATATCCGTATTTTCTCGGATAGCCAAGCAGCCATTAAATCTCTGGATTCTGTCTCTACAAATTCAAAAACTGCCCTTAATTGCCGATCATCTCTCTTGGAGATGGCACAGCAGTTCAACATTCACCTTTGCTGGGTGCCGGGTCATAGGGACATTCCAGGCAATTGCAGAGCAGACGAACTCGCCAAAAGTGGAACTTTACTACCTACATATACTGTCAAATCGGATAAATATTGGTATACCCATCGCTACCTGTAAACTTATGCTAAAGCAAGATGCAATAGATAGAACAAATCTTAGGTGGAGTAATATTGCCACATGTCAGGCCACAAAACAGATCTGGCCTGTGCTGGATCCGAAGCGCTCTAGGAACTTGTTATCTCTAAGCAGACTGCACATTGGCTCCATCATAGGTGTCATTACTGGACACTGTCTAATAGGCAAGCATGCAAAAAGGCTTGGTGTATTTTCTAACGACTTCTGCAGGAGTTGTATGGACGAAGAAGAGGAAGAATCGATTCCTCACCTTCTCTGTACATGCCCTGCTCTTACTCAAAGACGTAGGCCCCACTTAGGAGAATTCTACTACAATGATCCTAGTGATCTGGCAAGTCATGACATTAACAGTCTCGCTCGATTCGTAAGAAGCTCTAAATGGTTCAACGAGTAGGAAGAAAGTTTCCTAGATTCCTGTGGTATCACAATGGGCCAACCAATGGTCTAAGTGTGTCCAGCGTTCTGCTGACAACCACATAAACCTAACCTAACCTAACCTGCTGAAAAGTGTTGCTGGGGACTTATTAGGAAAGAGGTGAGTATGGAAAATAGGGTATAGGCAGGAAGGTAAACGTCGGATCGGTAGGAAACAGGATGGAGGATGGGTGAATGACAGGAAACCGTTCAGGATTTGAAGAGGAAGAAAAATAGCAGTTGAAGTTACAACGATAGGTAGTGGACGGAAACCGAAGTCGAAGATAAAGGTAGGCCGATGAAATGGTAGGTGGGAGGTACAAAAAAAAGGAAAGTGAGTTGGAAAGGGAATAGGAAGACCTGATACGAATTCAGAAATACCTTAGAAAGAACAAGTGCTAGAGTTGGAGGTACCAAAAAGAAAGAACGATGAAAATTGCATAGGATAAGGAGGTAAGTTAAAAGAATAGAGTACCCTGAACGGGGGAGAGGGATGTCTGACCGTGGATAATGGCACGCTGGCGACACTCGGCTTAGCTCGCCGGATGTGGGGGGGATCTTGTCCCAAAATCAGACAGGGCCAACAACAAAAATACATAGATCATGCCAAAACAAAAAAACAACGACAAATAAAACCACCACCACTCTTACGTTGTGATCCGCTTACCGACAAACTCTTAACAATCCATCGTAGCTGCTGATGTTGTACAGGTACGCCGCCCTCCCTTCCTGGAGCCCGTGGCGGGAATTTTCAGGCCCCCGTATGCGGAGCACGGAAGTCACCCTCAGACTATCCTCTCACGAAAGTATTTTAGCCACCCCTTCCACCCCCTGAAAAGTTATCTTAAAATGCCATTAAGTGGTTTTTACCACTTAGTAAAAGACTATTTCGGTTGGCGTGAATTACAAACATATTGGGGCATATTCATAGTCACTGTTTAAGTTGTTTCTAAAAAAATACTGGGTTTATCCTATCTAATTTACATTGGATAAACTCCAGGCTAAGATAAACTAGGGTCTAAAAACGACTGTGAATGTGCGCCATTTTATTTAACAAAAACTCTAGAATGTCTACCATTCCCGAACGGATGAACAAGAATATTTATATAATAAATATAATATAAATAATATAAATTTACACAGATTTGGTTAAATACCTTAAAGATGAATTTATACAGAAAGTTTAAACGCTTAAATAAATATATTTAAACAAAAATTGTATTTTAAAGAACAAACCAAAAATAAGCAAGAATATATAAATATTAACTTTTAACGAGCGGAATTCCTGTGGAATCTAAATAATAATAAATAAATAAACTAAAATATATATTGAATTTTTTTTTTTGATTTTTTTTTGTTTTCCTTTTTCTTTTAGGTTTTTTTTTTGTTAATTTTTTTTTTATATTATTTTTATGGGTATTTTCTTTTCTTTGGATATATCTTTTTGAGAGAGCGGAAGGCCCCTAAAACGGCAGGAAAGAAAGAAGAAAAGCTGTAAGTGGCTTCAGCCCCTACCTCGCCCCCTCCTAAACGCTTTCGTTTGCTAGTCTCCTCCTTTCTGAGGATGAAAAAAAAACTCGTTGACGATTTCGTTGGCCCTACCTAAAAAGAGCTCTTGATAGGCATTAGCCTTCCGAAAGAAACCCAAAATGGCTGACGCGACCGTAAGCGGCCCAGTAGAAAGCGCGGTAAGGTTGGAGTAACTGTCCTTCCCCCATCTTGGTTAACGGAGTTTTTTCCTTTTTTATACTTTCTTTTCTTTTGATTAGTTTTAATTCTTAATTCTTTTTTTTTTCAATATACTAACCTTACTTAAAACATAACCGTTCCTTTTTTTTTTTTGATTTAACTATAATTAATGAAGCCCTATCTTTCACGCCAAAAAAATTTAATTTTCTTTTTCTTATATATTTTTTTTTTCTTAAAATTTAGGATGCCCCACTGTAGTAGTAAAAGCTGCCGTGCCAAATAATTTTCCGGGGTTTTCTTCAATTATTCGGCCACTTTATTGGCGTTCCGTTTCTTCACCGGTATCGCGAATTCTTGATTTGGGCGCGTTCTTAATGTGGTCGATAGTGAAGCAAAAGACAATTCTCCATCAATTACCAACAAACTCTCGGCGGTCACGACTCTTCTTTAGTCGGCGACCGCCAAAATTCTTTTTCTTCGTCGGCTATCTAAACTTTCTATTGTTAATAAAAAAAAATCTTACGTACAAAAAAAATTAACTCACCCCTTATTCTAGTTAAATGATTTTATACCAACTGCCCAAAACGATTTCGTTTTCAAACCAGGCCCACAAAACTAAAATATCGCTAATTACTTCATATTCCTAATTGTTATCAAAGAAAAAAACTTTCAACTCTCACCTTTTATTTAAACAACGAAAACTCCTTGCTTCCTTTTACAATTTTCCTTTCCAATTTTTTTTTAACGAGGATAGGTATATATATATATAGCTCCTTTGCAACCTATTTAAAGGTCACATATATACATCAGTATTTTATTACATATATTTTTAACTCAAAAAAAAATTACAGCTAGCTAAGTTTTAGATATTTTTCTTTGATATAATTAACATTATCACTCACCGGGTAATATATTTTAATTATAATATTTTAAATATTATAATTAATATTTTCGCTGAATTCCTCCAACGGCTTACAAATTCACTTTTTCAAAAAAACAATATTGGTTCGTATTTGAATCCGCACTGCCTTTACACACAAAACTCCTCAATCGACTTTGTCACTTTGCTAATTGCTTCTTTTTTCTTAACTGTCGGCAAACTTTTTACACTAGACTTGCCTCTACCACGGTTTTGCGCTAATTGGTTAGCCGAAATCTATCTCCAAATTCCTACCCTACCTTCCTACAATGCCTACCTACACATTCATCCGAGTACCGCTCGCTGGCCAAACCGCTTATTATTTGCCGTATCAAGCTACCAACAACTTGCTGAGCTTAACCCCTTTTCGGTTCTTTTTTTTTTCCTGCAGCAATCTAGAGGTAAAACCTATTCGCTCTCAATGACCCGGAGACCTACCTTACCGATCTGGTACTACCCCTACGTTCCAAATTGATTTACTTTGTGGAACTAAATAGGTTCCACTCATAAACCTAATTCGTCCGCAATTAACCTTTTTTTAAATGTGGTTATCCCATCTATTCATCATTGAGCCTAAAAATCACGCCTAATCACGCCCTAATGTGTTACGACCACAAAAAAAACCTCAATTCTAAATTAATCACCCTAAATGCCTACTTGTTCATCTGACGTTTGTAGGAAATTCTCTATTGGGTGTGGAACAAAGCTATGGCTATCTCGCCTCTACTATATGACTATATTCTCTACTATATTTCATTCATCTTTCGTTATCCATCCCACAACACAACAGCAATGATACTCATGGCGGCGAAACGACAATGCATGAATGTTTTAGTTCTTTAGTTGTAGATTTGTTTTAATTTCTTTTTATTTGTTATATTATCGTAAATTTAATTTTAGCTTATCTTTCTTTATTGTTTGCATGTTTAAATCTCGTAATTTGTTTCATTGTTTTCTTTATATTTTTCAGATTCCCGAAGTCAATCCAGTACACCTGCCAAGGAGGATTTCTTTAACGGAGGTTTCTATCGGTAAAAAAAAAAACAAATTCATGTTTTTTTTTTATAACTTAAAATTTATTTTATTTTAATTTTCAGAGGATCGTAACAAAAGTTGCATTGCAACACAAATCACAATACACAAATAAATTTTGAGGTTATGAGTTAAATTTGCGATTTATGTTTTGTTATACTGTTATACTTTAGAACAGTTAAAAAAAGTAAATGTACCTTGCCACTGTTATAAAATTCTTCAAAAGGAGTCAAGTTTTTTGTATGGATACACTATCCAGTATATTTATAGATATCAGTGCGTTTTACACATTTCATTAGGGCGTGTTCAACTTATTGCTTTAAAATGCAATAATACAACAAAAATGTTCAAGTCTCATTAAAAAGTAAAAAAAATAAATAAAAAAAATACGCTTAAAATGCATTTTATGCGTTCTTTGCGAATTTTCAATTATTTTTGGAATTTTGACTAAATTATGCAAAAACGATTAAAAAGTATTTTAAGCGTTTTTTACAATTGTTTGCTTAAAAAGCATGAAAAAACGCTTAAAATGGTTTTTAAGCGTAAAAGGCAAAAATTCCTTATACGCTTAAAACCAATGAAAACGTTCTCCCTAACCGACAAAAAGGTAATAAAATATCTTCAACTGAATTATTTATTTAGGAGGTCTCGCCTTCTCGGAGTTCTAATAAGAACTGAAGTTTATTCCGGAATCACTACTGGTTAAATACATTGATTGGTCGGCGAATTTTACTTTCGTTCTTGTTGATTCTCATGATTTAGTGTGACCTAAACTAAAAGTAATTTATTATGAAAAAGCGAGGTGACGATAATGCCGAAGTTCACAGACAGATTCAGTGCAGTGCAGTGCAGTGACAACGTACTCACGAATAGCGGAAGAAATTTAATTAAATTAAAATCTACCCCTAAATTAAAAAAGGTTAAAAACTCAGGTATACCTGCGGGCTACCTGACTTTACTACCCACCAGCAAAAAATATAAAGGGATTATCCCAGGAAAACAATTGGATTAATGTGGATTAAGTGTGTTAAACGAAGTTTTTTTTTAAATATTGTTGTGCGTGTTTAATAGAGCTCAAAAATTTGAAAAGATACAAATCAAAGATCCGTGTACGCTTAGGGCCAGTTTCACAGTGAAGTAAGTGTCACTTAAGTGCCAAATATGGAAAACTAATTCCCAATTTCATAGTGTAAGGGCCAGTTTCACAGTGAAGTAAGTGACACTTAAGTGCCAAAAATGGAAAACTAATTCCCAATATCACAGTGTAAACTTATCGGAATAAGTGACACTTAAGTCTCCCATGTTTGCCACTTAAGTTCCACTTACTCAGGTAGTAAAACTGCGGCTAAAGTGCTAAAATGTAAAAATTAAGTGCCACTTATTTTGTTAAGGGCCAGTTTCACAGTGAAGTAAGTGTCACTTAAGTGAAGAAAATGGAAAACTAATTCCAAATTTCACAGTGTAAACTTATCGGAATAAGTGACACTTAAGTCTCCGATGTTGGCCACTTAAGTTCCACTTACTCAGGTAGTAAAACTGCGGCTTAAGTGCCAAAATGGGAAAATTAAGTGCCACTTATTTTGTTAAGTGTGCACTGTGAAACTGGCCCTAAGTGTGCACTGTGAAACTGGCCCTAAACATATCGGAATAAGTGACACTTAAGTCTCCCATGTTGGCCACTTAAGTTGCACTTACTCAGGTAGTAAAACTGCGGCTCAAGTGCCAAAGCGGGAAAGTTAAGTGCCACTTATTTAGTTAAGTGTGCACTGTGAAACTGGCCCTATCCGCATACACGGATATTAAGCAAATAAATACACGTGTTTTAAGAGAACAGATTTTTATTTGCGTTTAATAATTACACAGAGTCCGTATACCCGTGTTTTTCAAATACACGGACTGAATCGTAGGCTCTAGAGTTTAAATCCGACTTAATAAAATAATAAAAGTGAAGCGCAAAGGTAATCCAGCAATGGAACCTCTAAATCCGGACACGGCAATGGCTTCTTTTGAAACATTGCTTAGGCGGATCGTCAAGGACCTCGGCCCAGAATATTGTACCAAACTGGCAATGACTTTTAATAGCATTGTGCAGCCCATTGATGACAACTATAACACAGCCGAGCTTGAAAACCAGATGGAAACTGAAGAGTTGGAAAGCGAAGAGGAGTCTTCCACCACCAGCACTTCGGAGGAGTCATCCACTGAAGAGGAGCCTAGTGAGATCACCAGCTCAGAAGAAGACACTAGCGATTCTGCCCTACCTGGTCAGAAGAGACCAAATAAAACTTCCAAAAAGGACAACGGAAAGCGTATACAACTTGACAAGGGCTCCAGGCCACTAACAAAAACTTACTGAAGTCGAGGAAGATTCAGTACAACTCCTTCACGCCGCGGGAAGATAGGAAGAATCTACTTCTATTAAAAGGAATCCATCACTCCTATACTGCCATCGAAGTTGAAGACGAGCTACGCATTGAAGGGCTTCCAGTCATCAAGGTGTCTCACTTCAAAGCCAGGAAGGCACAAGGGAAAGCTACAACAATTTTGCAGTGGAACTGTCAAAATCTTGTGAAATCAACGAAGTCTACACCAAGACATTAGTGATGAACCAGAGGGTGCACTGGGAACGCCTGAAGTCCAAAGACATCTTCCAATGCCGTAACTGCCAGCGCTTCGGACACGTTGCCACCAACTGCGGACGCCAGTATGTGTGCGTCAAGTGCAAGGAAGACCATGAGCCCGGACAATGCCAACGGAAGGAAAACACTGGATTGGATGTATGGTGTGCCAATTGCCAGAAAGAAGGTCACCCAGCCAGCTTCAAGGGTTGCCCAACTCTCAAAGCAAGACTCACCGAAAGAAACAAGTTTACAGCAGAAAGAAAGGCCCAGCAGGAATTTTTCGCCAAATCAGCATGCGTGGTTACCCGCCCTGCTATCAGCTTTGCAGCAATGGTAAAAGAAATCACAGAACCCAGCAAACTCCAAGAACCAACAGCAACAACAGAAAACGGCACCAGCAAAAGTGATCAGACCTAGAACAACAACACCAAGGAGTGGACCAACCAAACCAACATCAGCCCTACCAACGAACTTGAACACCGAAGTCCAGAGGATCTTTGGATCGGACCTGCTAACGGTCAATGGTAAAGCCAGGAGTGCTGTTCCACCAAACTGTGCCCAGCTTTGTGAAGGCAAGAAGTCCATGACATTGTCCATATTCTTGTTCGAAATATGCAACTAAAGAAGCTCCGCATCCTGACGTACAATGTCAATTCGTTGTACAGCCTTGAGAAGAGGACGACTTTCAACTTGTGGATGAAGAACAACAACCCGGACATTGCTCTCATTAGTGAGACCAACGTCACCAGGCGCAACAACATTGACATCGGCGGCTTCAAAACCTTCCGAAAGGACAACGATGAGGGCTGTAGAGGTACAGCTATCTACGTAAAAAAGAAGATTTTCCCCAACACCAACGAAGCCACCATCACAGTTCTCTTAACTAGCGAAGCCACCGCCGTCACCATTAAACTTGGAAGAGATGAAACCCTCACCATCATTAGTGTCTATGTGAAGTGCAAATCCAGCATGAGAAATATCCACAACGACCTCCAAATTCTCAACGGCATCCTCGAGAGAAGCACCTATGGACTCATCGGCGGTGACTTTAACGCCAGGCATCACCTGTGGCTGGATACTGAGGTTTCACCCCAGGGCAAGGCGATTCTTGACTGGCTGGATTCTAACAACGACCAACACTCCTTAGTGGTTATTTCACAACCTAAACCAACCAGCGCTGCCACCCTATTGATGATTGAGCGCAGTATATATCAGAAAAAAGCGCAGTACATTGCAACATACCGCAGTAGATCTTACAATATACAAAAACAAAAATTCAATTCATTCATTAATTTAACAATTACTTCAAAAACGAACTCCGATGAAAAAAAAAAAAAACAAATTTCTTAAACTTAATTGACAAAAAAATCATATTTCATTCGGAAAATTCATATATACATACATAACAAATATTTTGGCCTTACTTTCTTTTGTATTCGCCATTAACGAATTAATTAATTTAATTAATGTAATTCATATTGAAAAACTTAATAATACCTGTGGCATAATGCACCAACTTACAAAGTTGTGATTACATGCATTTTTTTAACAAATTTGTAAAAAAACGATATTTTGTCTTGTAATTTTTTTTTTCAAAAACAAATTTGTACTTGTGAATTACAAGTCACAAATTTATTGACAAATAGATCTTTTCGTTGCACAAACAAAAATTTGTGATTGTTAACTACAAGGACAAATTTGTGAAAATTGTTTTTTTTCTGTAGGTTTCTGCTGCACTATGATAAAAACGATCACAAATTTGTTTCCGTTTGTGAAACAGGTTAAAGATTGTTTGTAAATTCTTCTACAAGTTCTATATTGTCATAAATTTTAAACGTTTTTACGTAAACGATAAAATTACCTCTTAAGTTTTTCGACTTGAAATGGTTTTCTTCTGTGGCGGTGATTTTGGGACACCCTGTATATATGTAAAAGTTTTACGCTATTTAATATATTTTGGGATGACAATACCTATCTCTACGTTAATCTTCCATTCAATTACTTTTTTCTCATGGGTCAAAATACAGGGTGGCGCACGAATCGTGCTACAAAAATAAAACGTAATAACTGTATCAGAAAATTTTCCAAATAAAACTTCTTTTCTATCCCTGCAAAAAAAAATTGCTGGTTACCTACTACCTATTCATAACGATGTCTGCTCAACAATTATCAACAAAATTGTGAATAAAATTTGTAGCTTACATTATGTAAGCAAATTGTAAACTGGTGCAATATAGACCACTCGTGAATGGATGCGTTTAGAGCTCACTTTGGATAACGATCAAAATTCTTAAAAGAGGAGTAGATTCGTTTTGCTGCGCAGTAGATTTTCTTTTGGGTTTAAGCGCAGTAGATCTACTGCTTAAGGAGTAGGGTGGCAGCACTGAAACCAACCTATCCCAAAACACCATCGACACTTGACTTTTTTATTTCTACCTCTAACTTTGCTTGTATTCTTCCAGAAATCATAAACTACACCTGTTCGAGAATACCCAGTGACTCGGACCACGAAGCAGTCCAGCTGAACATCCGACTTCAACAACCCATCTTCCTAGTAACAGAACCAGCGGAGCACATCATCAACTACAAAAGACTCGATGTGGACAGACTTCAAATAGACATCGAAAACAGCATAACGCTTCCACCCCAAAACAGCAACCGGCAGAACATAGAAATTGACGCAGCCATAAACTGTCTGAAAACAGCCGTTTCTAGTGCACTGGACACCATAAAAGAGCCCAAGACGTCAAAGGACAGATACCAGCACCTACCTGAGTATATCCAGAACCTTTACACTCATCGTCAACATCTGAGGAAACGTCTGCAAAGGATCCATCAGCGTGAACTGAACAAAACAAACAACAACTACCAGACAGTATGGAGTCAACTTCAATGTGTCAACATTATGTTGCGGAACTCCATACAATACCACAACAACAACCAATTCAACAAGAGACTGCAATCCATCAAGCCTGGAACTGACGCCTTTAAGAATATCAACAGACTGATTGGGAAAACACCACCAATGCCGGAAACCATTATCACCAACAATGGAGAAGTTACAGCAACACAGGACAAAGCCGAGGCATTTGCTGAGTATTTCGAAGGAAATTTCATCCCCAATCCATCTGCAGATCCAATCTTCCTTGATGAAGTAAAGGATTCCATCCAACAAACCTTGGCACTTAACTTAAACAGAGCGGTATTTAGCGACACCAATCCAGCGAGTGACCCAGTTGACAGCTTAAACCTGAGCACCCCAGAAGAAATAGCTGAAATAATCAGCAGCTGCAGGCCAAAGAAGTCAACCGGACCAGATGGAATATCAACCTTCATCATGAAGAGGCTGCCACAGACTGTTATGATCTTCCTCACCATCTTACTAAACAACTGCGTGAACAACAACTACTTCCCCCAAAAATGGAAGACAGAAAAGATTGTGGCAATCCCAAAGAAAGGTGTAAGGAACATGATCGCTAACTACAGGCCGATTTCCCCCGACAGCAACCTTAGCAAGCTCTTGGAAGAGCCGATACTAAGGGCCAGTTGAACAAATATTTAAACAGTGGTTCAGCAATTTTTATCCACCGATTTCGGCGGATTAATTGAGTTTCAACAGTGGTTTACTGTTCAAGTGTGTGATAATAACAAATTACATAATTGAACCAGCGTTGAACTTTAGTTAATCCGCCGAAATCGGTGAGTTAAAATCTTGAACCGAGGCTGAACCACTATTGTACAACTGGCCCGGAGGAAACTTAAGAAGTTCAGCAACGACAACAATTTAATACCTGACATGCAGTTCGGATTTAGGGAGAAGCACTCTACACTACACCCGATGATGAAGGTCCAGCATGACACTACCTTAGCCCTCAACAGTTATCGTGTCACAGTCGGATGCTTTCTGGTTGTCGAGAAAGCATTCGATAGCGTCTGGATAGACGCACTTATACACAAGCTACATCAGCTAAACCTACCCCTGCCACTTATGAAAATTATTTTTTCTTTTCTTTCTTCTAGGAACTTCTTTGTGCAATTGGGCAATTGCGCATCACCGTAAAAAACATCAAAGCCGGAGTCGCTCAAGGTTCAAAACTTGCAAGGTTGCTATATTTCAGGTTGTAGGTAGATGTTGCATATGTGGGTAGGTACTAGGTAGTTATTTATTTTGAATTATTTATTAATTTTTTTATAAATCTTTTCTAATTCTAATACAGGTTGGGCCTTGGGGTCATTAGGTAGGTTAGGTACCTACTTCAAAATTCTGAAAATCCAAACTTCTGTAAATTATAAAATAAAACTTGTTTTGAGACTGAAAAAAAGTGCGCACTTTTTTTCACTATCAAAACAATTTTTGTATAGGTATATATTAGAGCTCCCTATTACACGGATATTTAAAAACACGGATACACGTGTTCTTATAATATCCGGATTTGAATCCGTGTATTTCGTGTATCCGTGCATCCGTGCGTCCGTGTGTCATCACTGGAGAGGGCCAAATTTATATGATTTTTTTGATAAAAATACGACAACGACTTGGTAGTCGAATCTGTCTAGTGGATTTAAATTTAGAATTATTTAATTTTAAATAAATACACGTGTTCTAAGAGAACGGATTTTTATTTGCGTGTAACCCGTGTTTTTCAAATACATGGACTGAATCCTAGGCTCTAGTATATATGTACCTACAAAACTTTCATTAGAGTCAAAATTAATTTATTTCAACATAGAAAAAGTGTGTTCATCCCAAGTTGGTAATTCTTTTTCACAGCTGATTAAAAATTCAGTATTCACTGTGATATGGATTACATTATGGATTTTTGGTTTTTTTCTATTTCCGTTTGCTAGCTCGATGTTCAAATGTGTTAAATTTTTTAACATAATTTACAACCTAATTTTTGAAAAAGTTTGTTTCGTAATTTACTTTAGAGTCGCATTTGGAGGTTTTAAACAAAATTATATAAATAATGTAATGATTTTTTTTTATTTAAAAAATTTTTAAGTTGATTTCGCCTGTATTTCTTGTTATTTATCTTCTGAATTTATAGTTAAATTACAACACAGCTTACACGTATGTAGGTACCTTGTGGGAACGGTAATTTTTAGTTTGACGTGAAAACAATTGATTTATTGAAAACCAAAAGTAAATTTTCAGTAATTTTCAATACAGTTAAAAATTCTGTAAATCAAAAAAAAACCATAAATTCCAAAATTATATAAAGACAAAATTCCATAATTTCAAAATAATAAATTTACAGAATAATGAAATACAGAATTACGTTCATACAGAATTTTCAATCCATTTACAGAATTTTGGTCATAAAGAATTTTTAAATACAGAATAACGACCCGTTCCCTGCTAATACCTACTCCTGGCAAACATGTAGGTACCTACCTAACTAATTTCTTCAAAATAATAACCTATTTTTTAAATAAGATATCAATGTAAATAACTAAATAATTTTAATTTAATTTTAATAAATTTAATTTAATTAATAGGTAGGTACTTTATTAGATTAAGGGCTTTACACTTTTTTGTTTAAAAATTTGAAAATAATTATGTACCTACCTATTTATTTTTATAAATTATTAGATAGTGCTAAGTTAAGTACATACCTATACATAATTAGCTGCAAATATTTAGTAATCCTTTCATAAATACGTTATTTTTTGTTCTCTAAAAAATAAAAAAAAATTGTACAAACATTATTAGACCTGTTTGCTGATACAAAACATACACATTTAATTCGCAAACAAGTCATCTTACCGGTTTTGAATTATCGAATTTTCAAAAATTATTTTAAATTTTTTTTAATACAAAACTTGTTTTTTGGAAAATTTTGATTTAGGCTTCCCCCACACCAACGCGAATTTTCAGTGGCGACGACGAAAACAACAATAACAACATGTGGTTGTCAATGAAAACAACACGTTGTTTTTATTGTTTTCGTCGTCGCCACCGAAAATTCGCGTTGGTGTGGGGGAACCTTTATACTAATATTTAGACTTAAAAAACTTCTTTAAAAAAAAATAGCTTAAATCGGTTTATTATAGATGATGAGATAGGTATGTATGTAACGGGTGATTTTTTAGCTGGTTTGGTTTTGGCAACACTGGTTTTGACAGCTGACGTGTGTTTAGTACCTTGTGTCACTGTCAAACAGCTTCAGTTTGGTTTGCAATTTAACCATGGATCGTCTTGCAAATGAACAACGCTTGCAAATTATTGAATTTTACTATCAAAATTCGTGCTCGGTTCGAAATGTTCATCGCGCGCTGCTTCCATTTTATGGTCGGCATTCTCGACCTTCTGAGCAGTCTATTCGGAAGATTGTGACCAAATTTCGCACCAAATTTACTTTGTTGGACATTAAACCACCAACACGTTTACGTACTGTGCGTAGTGAAGAAAATATTGCGGCCGTATCAGCTAGTGTGACAGAAGACCGCGAAATGTCGATTCGGCGCCGTTCCCAGCAGTTAGGCCTTTGTTACAGCACTACGTGGAAAATTTTGCGGAAGGATTTGGGCGTAAAGCCTTTTAAGATACAGCTGGTACAAGAACTAAAGCCAGCCGACCTACCACAACGCCGAATTTTTGGTGAATGGGCTCTTGGAAAGCTGGCCGAGGATCCGCTTTTTTATCGAAAAATTGTGTTCAGCGATGAGGCTCATTTTTGGTTGAATGGGTACGTAAATAAGCACAATTGCCGCATTTGGAGTGAAGATCAGCCAGAAGCATTGCAACAGCTACCAATGCATCCCGAAAAAGCCACTGTTTGGTGCGGTTTATGGGCCGGCGGCATTATTGGGCCATATTTCTTCAAAGATGATGCGAATCGCAGCGTTACTGTCAATGGTGAACGCTACCGAGCGATGATAACAAACTTTTTTTTGCCCGAAATGGAAGTTCTTGACTTGCATGATATGTGGTTTCAACAAGACGGTGCCACATGCCACACAGCACGCGAAACAATGGCGCAATTGCGAGGCGAGTTTGGTGAACAGTTAATTTCACGTTTCGGGCCGGTCAATTGGCCGCCTAGATCGTGCGATTTGACACCATTAGACTATTTTTTGTGGGGGTATGTCAAGGCTAATGTCTATAGGGACAAGCCCGCTTCGATTGACGCACTGGAAGCCAACATCCATGCATTCATTCGTGAGATACCGGCCGATATGTGTGAAAGAGTATGCCAAAATTGGACTCAGCGGATGGGCTACCTGAGACGCAGCCGCGGTCAACATTTGCATGAAATTATCTTTAAACATTAAATTGCAAGGTTCAAACTATCGATTCAAATAAATATTTCATTCATTTTTTCGAATTTTTTGTGTTTTTTTTTTTTTAAAGTTCTAAACCTCTTAAAAAATCACCCGTTATATACATAGTCGAAAATCAAAAAATGGCCTAATGAGTGGTGGGTACTCTTAATGGACGATGCCTTTAACTTTTCAATTTGTTTCTGTTGGTACATCGTACTAATATTAGCTCGCAAAAATTTAATTTTTTTTATCAAAATCTTAGAATCCGTTTTCGAGAAAAATACAATTTTTTTTAACTGCTTTCTACTCCATATTATTCAATCAATTAATCCACGTGATAACTTAAATCCGAATGTAAATTAATTTAAATTCAATGTATTTACAAGCTTAAATCTGGTTTAATCGAGTGAATTTTATTGTGGTTAGACTTGTATGGTAGGTTCCATTATTTTTGGTTATAAGAATAATTTTTTTTCTTAAATCTTCTAGATAATATTAAAAACTGCTTGATGCGCAGTCTAACAATGGCTGGTTTTTGAAGTATTGTATTAAATTTTCAAAAAAATGTTTAAACGTTTTTAAAAACTTAAAAAAATATTTTATGAAAATATACCTAGCTATAACACTATTAAAACTTTTAACGCAAATACCAGAAAACATTCCCCACTATTAAAATTTTACTTTTTGTGAGTCACAAAAATGTATCAGATGCTAAGCTAACTTAGTAATTATATTATATTAGGGGTATTCCCGATTCGATGCAACTGGTCTTGTATCATTGCAAAAATGCAAAAGTGTAAAATTACTATACCCTAACCCCATTGTAAAAAAAAAACTTTGCACTTTTGCAATGATACAAGACCAGTTTGCATCGAATCGGGAATACCCCTATTGTAATTGTGATAGTAACTTTTTTAAATGTATAATAAAATAGTTTAATAATTTAGCTTTTATTTTAACCGTAAAAAATCTAACCATTAAGGTAGAACCGCACTAGGCGGAACTGCACTTCAGCGACACCCTGCGCACTTTCGCACGAAACTGAACAAAACTTCATGTCGCGACACAGTTGGTCAGATTATCAACTTTGTCGCATAGTGTCGCGCCGTGAAGTGCAGTTGTCGCTTAGTGCGATATAGCTCACACAATTCCATACAAATAAGTCGTGAAGTGCAGTTCCGCCGTGAAGTGCAGCTCAGTTATATACATAAATCTTAAACCGATTTGCCGGAATTAGTGAGTTCACTTGCAATTCTAGTTACCTTAAACCTGATAATTTGTCTTATGTAGGTTAGGTACCACCACATAAGTACCGTTGCATTTTTGTATTAAATAATTTTGTTTTCAATAAATTTTGAATTTATAAATAAATAAGTACCTAAACAATAAAAACAATGATTTTAAACTCAATAAGTTAGCCTGACATTTTACCATTATCTTAAGATCTTAATGTTACAGATCCGATTAATAGAACAGAAGTTATAAGTTTACCAAACCAACAAAATCGATTCTTTTCTACTATACTATTGAATAAAATTACCTACAAAATGTACTCTACCCACTCATAAGATTTCTTAAAAGGGTCAATTACACGTGCATGAAATTATTTTTTTCAATTAAATTTTTGTTTCCACTAAATTTTAAATTAATTACGTTTTTCAAACATATTTGTATGTTACTCCGCAATGATTTTGTAAAAAAAATGTAGCCTGACATTCTACTTACATTTTAAGGCCTCAACCTTAACGATCCGATTATAACAACAAAAGTTATCAGCCAACCAAACCAACCATAAGGGGACCTTTGCAATAATTATTTTGAATGAAAAATACCTACCACAAACGTGATACCTACATTTTTTACAATTTTTTCCCGATGTGAAGCCAATTTGCCAAGGTTATGGTTTTTTATTCCACATACTCCACCGTCTTTAGAATTCCTATTTCCTTCCCACCAGTATTAGCTAATTTTAAATTATTTTATTCATTCATAATTTTTTCATTTATTCAAATTTTGTCTATCCCCACAACGTATTTATAAACAAAAAAAATACACAGCTTATATATGTACCTACATACATTTATTATCAAAGCACAACATTTCTTGTCCCCCTTGAACTCTTAATAAATTTGTATACAATGTTCTCGTTCTATAGTATTATTCCCATTTCCTTTATGTTATTATATTCTATACAAAATTGTTTTTTTTTTTTTTTTCCTCGAACTCTCCTACAGTTTGACACCACGAAGTATTTTCTCCAAAGAGCTCACGTCGGCGTACTCACTAGGTGTCGCCCTAAAACTTCCACATCATGGTAGTACTATAGAATTTATACACAATTGAAAATATTGTTGATCTGTCAATCGGAAGGGGTTGAAAAAAATTAAAACACATTTGGAATGAATAAACCAAAGAAAATTTTTGATTGCATGAAATTTTATTTAGACTATTATGATCACTTAAAGCATTAAATGCATATCTACAATATTTAAAATTCACATTAACTTTATTTTCGTATAAAATCGAATCATTAACGAAATGCATAGAATGTTTTTTCCATTGATAATGGAAACAAATTCCTCTGTAAAAAATCTACCGAACTGAAAGATTAAACATTTAAAAAAAAATAAAATTCATCACAAAATAATTGAAAACAATTGCAAAACTCAAAATCCAGAAATAAGTTAATTATGTTGAAAAGAAATACAAAAATTAAAATAAATTGTTAGAAAGTGTAACACTCTGACACTTCAACACTGAATTTAGGAACGATTTAATGACGTCATAATGTTACACAGTGTTACATTTTTCCATTTAGGAAAGACCAAAGTTAACAATAGTGTAGCAATAGTTAACATTTTATAGAAAAAGAGCGCACCACAGTGATTTTACCTGAATAGGCGTTTTTCTTTTTTAGCCCCGAGCGTGGCACTGAGCTGTCAATAAGAAAACTATGTTACTTTTTAACTCGGAGCCCTCCGAGCTCTCAACTTGCATTTCTTTTTTAGCACAGAGCTCGACCGGGGAGCTCGGAAAAAAATGACCGAGCACATCGAGCACAAAGCTGAGCTGACAGATATGAGAGTTCATACTTCAGTGCTCAATTGAGTTTCTTAAATAGATCGGTGCGCTCAGGTCACGCTCAGTTCGGAGTGAGCTCTATTCGCTCAGAGCCTGCTTTGTGCCCCGCTCGGGGTTAAAAAAGAAAAACGCCTAATGTAAACACACTCAGTCGTATTTATAAAAATTTTGTCTACTTAGACACTGTCTAACTATTTTCAAATTGGTGGAAATCAGGGTTGCAAAAGCTTAAGTCACTTTCTAGCTTAAGCTTGGCTTTAATTCACAAGCTAGTGGGTGACTTATGAATTAAAAAAAATGTAATTCAGCAGCTAGTTACTGACTTATGAATTAAAAAAATTTAATTCATAAGTTAGTTGGTGACTTGTGAATTAAAAAAATTTAAGTCATAAGCTAGTAGGTGACTTATGAATTAAAAAAAATTTAATTCACTACCTACTAAGTGACTTATGAATTAAAAAAATTTAATTCACTTCCTACTAAGTGACTTATGAATTAAAAAAAAATTTAAGTCATGAGCAAGTTAGTGACTTATGAATTAAAAAATTGTAATTCATGAGCAAGTAAATGACTTATGAATTAAAAAAAATTTAATTCACAACCTAATAAGTGACTTATGAATTAAAAAAATTTAAGTCATGAGCAAGTTAGTGACTTATGAATTAAAAAAAAATTTAATTCACTATTTACTAAGTGACTTATGAATTAAAAAAAGTTTAATTCACTACCTACTAAGTGACTTATGAATTAAAAAAATTTAATTCATAAGCTAATGGATGAAATCTGATTAAAAAAATTATGTTTTTAAATACTAAAGGTAAAAAGATTATAAAAAACGTACCAATAAACGTATATGTATATTTTTTAAACTTTTTAATATTGAATATTCACTTTTTTCACTTTTTCACTTCACAATTATGTATAAATTTAATGCGCACTAGTTACTAGTTACTGAACAATTGATGGGTGAATGATTTATGTTTGTAAGTTAAAATAGTTTTTTCTATTATTTTCATAAAATCTTCCAAGAGAGAAAATGATAACCCATTATTTGCTCAACACAAATATTTTATCTATATTGCTTTTTTATACTATTGGGTTATAGGGACTGCATAGACGTAAACTCACACAAAATTCTTAAATAGCTTGAAAACCACTTTCGTTAATAATGAACAAATTATGTAGTCAAAACAAGCTTAAGAATTTCCAATATACCAACTAGCTGATGAATTAAATTTTTTTTAATTCATAAGTCACTTATTAGGTTGTGAATTAATTTTTTTTTAATTCATAAGTCATTTACTTGCTCATGAATTACAATTTTTTAATTCATAAGTCACTAACTTGCTCATGACTTAAATTTTTTTTAATTCATAAGTCACTTAGTAGGTAGTGAATTAAATTTTTTTTAATTCATAAGTCACTTAGTAGGTAGTGAATTAAATTTTTTTTAATTCATAAGTCACTTAGTAGGAAGTGAATTAAATTTTTTTTTAATTCACAAGTCACTTAGTAGGTAGTGAATTAAATTTTTTTTAATTCATAAGTCACCAACTAGCTTATGACTTAAATTGTTTTAATTCACAAGTCACCAAATGACATATGAATTAAACTTTTTTTAAATCATGTCACTAACTAGCTATAGAATTATTTTTTTTTAATTCATAAGTAACTACTAACTTATGAATTAAATTTTTTTAATTCACAAGTCATCTACTAACTTATGACTTAATGATTTTTTTAATTCACAAACTCGCAACCCTGGTGGAAATATGCTTTATTTAATAAAAATAAATATCATATAATTCACGGTTAGAATAATCTACTCTTGTGTCTTAGTTAGGCAGCTATAAAACAACAAGGTTTTTAAACATATTTTCCAAAGTTGGACAGTTGTCCAAAGTTAGACAACTTTTATAAATAAGACCAACTCAGTTCTTATGGCGGCCAGTTTGGTATGTCGCTTAATCAGTGATTTTTTTTGCCACCAGGTATCGCATTTTGACTTTTCTAGTCGTCAATTGTAAAAATAAGAAAGAGAAAAGACAAAGTCAGTTAATTCTTGGAAAATTCCAAAAATTATATGCCATTCTATGACTTATATGTTGGTTGGAAATATGAACCACAAATTGGCATATGAAATCAACGCAGTACTTGGTTCATCAGTAAATTCGCTGCTTATTAGTGATTGTTAAGAAAACTGTTTTGTTTTTGATAAAGAAACATTTAATATTCTTGATATTAAAATACTCGATTTGTGTTACACCTTGCCAACATTAAGATTTTAGCGTTAAGGCTAGAGAATATGCCGTTGTTTGTAAATGACGTGGAGATAAGCTCCGAACCAAAGGATCTATTCTATGACAAACACGTCGAGTATATTGCTAACCATGGAAATGACCAAAACGATTTTGAGTATTGCATTACGGAATTCCTAAGGATGTCGGGAATCTACTGGGGAGTAACTGCCCTTGATACCATGAACCAGCTGTCGCGCTTGGACAAGAAATCCATTGTTAACTTTATCAAAAAGTGCCAATGTCATACTACAGGTGGGATATCGGCTTGCGAGGGACATGATCCACATATCCTATATTCTTTGTCTGCTGTACAAATTCTTTGCATATATGATTGTGTCAATGAAATCGACTGCGAAGCTTTGGCACGTTATGTGACTAGTCTTCAGCAGCCAGATGGCAGTTTTTTCGGTGACAAATGGGGAGAAGCCGACACCAGATTTTCATTCTGCGCAGTTGCTATCCTCACACTCATTAACCGTATGGACGCTATCAAGTTGTCAAAAGCAATAGACTTCGTTCTTTCCTGCTGCAATGCTGACGGAGGATTTGGGTCAAAACCATTTGCAGAGTCACATGCTGGCCTCATTTATTGTTGTGTTGGTTTCTTGTCCATCACAAAGCAACTACATAGATTAGATTGTGATAAGTTGTCATGGTGGTTATGTGAAAGACAACTTCCCAGTGGAGGACTTAATGGCAGGCCCGAAAAACTTCCTGATGTTTGCTACTCGTGGTGGGTGTTAGCGTCTCTGAATATCATGGGACGATTGCATTGGATAAGTTCTGAAAAATTGAAGTGTTTCATATTGTCGTGTCAGGATTCTGAGACAGGTGGTTTTAGTGATAGAACCGGAAACATACCTGATATATTCCATACGTTGTTTGGTCTTGGAGCACTGTCCCTCCTTGGCTATCCCAATTTGCAGAAGATAAATCCAACCTTCTGCATGCCACAGCATGTTTTAGATCGCCTTGATGTTCGGGGGCAAATTTGGTGTCCCTAGAATTTCAATAAAATTATTTTGTGATTATAATTATCTAGAACATTGTTATTATAACATATAAGAGAGTTTTGCGAAAAATTCCGCGGTTTCAACGCACATCCAATAATTCAGATTTCTGAATTTTTCTGGCTTCCGATTGGGCAGCTATCATAAAAAGTTAGATAACTTTCGTCATCTGACAGCTGACCAATCAGAAACTTGAAAAATTCAGAAATCTGAATTTTCAGATGTGCGTTGAACCCGGTAGTGAACCTTAGATTTGCAAATGTTTTTGATTTTATGTATTAATAAAAATTTTGCTTAAGAAAGTATTTTTTCTTTGAAACTTAAACCCCTATTACGGTTGTATTATCAATACGAAGTCAAAATTGTTGTTTGTAAGCTCAAAATTGAATATTTCATATGTCTTCAATCGAACTTTTTTCCTGGTGAATATGATGGTGAAAAAGAAAATAATTTGATGCAAGCCAACGATCGTAGAAAATTGCGCGATATTTTGAAAGAAGTTTTATTAGTTTTAGAAAGAAGTAGAATCCACCATGGAACTATAAATTTTTTCTAGTCTGTTTTTCTAAAAGTTTCAGGCTGTGTATGTACATACATCGTTTTTCTTTTACTGTTTTCCTCTTTTGAAATTATTTTTGTACCACGGATTCATGTAACATCTTTTCAGTTTTAACACGAATTTGGCTGTTCTAAGCCGAATTCAGTTCCTGGTAGATCGATACAAGTACTACAACAATTTCTACTTTGTTCTGGGTCCTTTTTGTTTTGCATTTGATGTTGGCATAGGTTTTAAATAAACCAAGAGCTCGCAGCAGATTTTTAGTGAAGAAGCAAACCAAAATATTTTAATTTTACAATAAGTCCTGGTAAAAGTGATAGTGAATACTTACTTACGTCTGTCAGTATTCAGTACGTAGTAGCAGCGTTACAGGGAAAAGTGCATCGAAAATGCAACTTTTTGAAACTAGAATTAGTGAGGGAAACCACTTCAAATATCGCATCACAATGCCATCGACTTCCTAATTATAAATATAGTTACAAGATGCTTCTAGGTGGCGGCTACTTAGACGTCTGTAACGCGCATATTCGCACTCGGGATGGCTTTCAGATGCGACCAGTTTCAAGATGTTTCCCAAAAGCCTAAAAACTCAAAAAAAAAAAAAACCGCTTTTTTGGCGATGCCCGTCTGTCGGGGTTTTAAAAAATATAAAGCAGATAATTTAATGCTGAAATAACAGTATTCAGCTTTTGAAACTTTATAAAATAATGAATCAAATTGAAATTTCAATAAAATAGAAACTATTCAAAATATTTGTTCTTGGTTGTTTATAATGGGTCAAAAATTTATCAATTGTTGTTCATAATACCGAATAATCAAATAATCTATCGTCAAATAATTGATATTTGACAATCGTAATAGGGGTGATAGAGAAATACTGTCGATTTTGATTATCAATTATCAACTATCGCGTTAGCCGATTCCACCCCTGGTAAAAGTGATAATGAATACTTACGTCTATCAGTACGTAGCAGCAGGGTTACAGGAAAAAGTGCATCGAAATTACAACTTTTCTGAAACTAGAATTAGTGTGGCAAACTGTTGCGAGGCAAGAGGAATCGTTGGATAGTCGGTAAGGCTGTAGGGTAGGAAAAATAAGGAAAGGTTAGGAAATTGGGAAAGGAATGGTTCGGATAGGGGTACGAGTGCTAAGTTCCGGGGGACGCGGCCTGCTTGCGATGCTCAGCTTAGCTCGCCTGAATGGAGGGGGGATCTTGCCCCCAAAACTTAACCTCACCTGCAACAAAAACACAGATCAGGCCTAAAAGAAAAATCAAAAGAATTGACAGCGGACGGACGATCACCACTTCAGGGCACTGCTGGTGTTGACGCAGCGTTGCCAAACCCACCCAACCTGGGAATCCGGTTTCAGTATTTGCATTCCCCCAAAGAAGGTCGATGACCACGTTCCGGTCATACCATCTTCACTGCAGTAGCTTTGCTACCATCCAAACCCCTAAAAATTACCACTTAGGAATTCGTGATTTCCCTCGAGAAATCATAGAAAGACATTTTCAATCGAAAGAAAGGTTTCTTGAAGTTTTATTAACATTAACATTTAAACATAATATTAGTATTATCAAAATAAACTAAATCAAAAAAATTATTAATCTTTACAGATAGTAGCATCTAAATGAAATAAACCAATAAAAACAACGTAAGCAGTTTGCTTCTCAAAAGGACTATCATCAAAACTCAAAAGTAGACTTCTTAAAACGCAGGACTTCCTGAAAAAAAAAACAACAACTCCCTACCTTCTAATTGAGCTCTATGGATGGAGGTGGATTAGGTAACGCGAAAAATATAAACAAAAAGAGAGAATAAACCTAATGACAGGCCTCGAAAATAAAAAAAGTTTCACTTACACTTTATATTAAATTATATAGTAGCTAGAAAATTAAAATTTATAAAAGGAAAAAGTAATAGTAGTAATAATAAGAATAAGAATAATATGAAATATGAATATGAAAAATTAAATAATCAACAATAATTAAAGCAAAAATTTTAATAAAAACTTCAACGCTTCGTTTTTTTCTTAGTGTGAAATCACAATTTAACAATTTAATCAGGAACAAAACGATATCAGGAACAAAATTGATCAAATGGACGTAGAAGATCCTTTTCTATCTCGGCTTTTATTAATGACTTTAAATGTAAGTTGAATGATGATTTTATCAACGGAGCTTTAATGTCCAATTTTATAATTACGTCAAAATTGGCGAAAGCACACAATGATTTTTGAAGTTTGATTGTATAGAACTTAAAAAATAATCTTCTTTTAGTTTCTTGAACTCAAACCTGGTACCCCAATGTAAAAGGGTGTTCTGGAGGAGGAATATCCAGTCCAACTCAGCTTTTATTTCTTGACGCAGGATTTAAGCAACTATAATCTGATGTACTCGTGGTCGTTCATCAAAACAATATTCTGTACCACGAACAGGATTTCAGCAAGAAATGGTTATCAAGCTGGAGTGGGCTTTTAACAGAGCCAAAAAGTTGCAGCACAATAACTCCGCTCAAACATCAGTGACACAAAGGAACACAAAAAATAAATTAAATAAAGATGTGGCGGCCCAGGGCTCCGCTGGCAAGCTGGAACCGCCAGAAATTCAGCAAACGTGGCGTATGGTAGCCTGTATAAATTAATTACTTTTTAGCATTTATCCTAAAAAAAAAAAAAACAGTTTTGTACCTAAATCTCACCTTGCTGTAGTATTTATTTAAAAAAAAATTATTTTAAAATTCTCTTGGAGTGGTTCGATGAACACACACTTAAATATTTAATGGATCTTAAAATTCACAAAAAATTTAATATTAATATCTATGTATTTTAATAAAAAATCAAATAAAAACTCGAACAAATCAATTTTGCGCAATTTACCACAAATCAAACTCTTACTTTTTTTTTTCTTTGCAATTACAAAAATAACAGTGTCATCCGAGATCAAGACGACTCGTGTTCACTCTGGGCATTGTATATTTCAAACCATTTCAGTTGAGAAGGAACTAGAGAATGCAATCCCGGTATGTTTTTCCAATCCCGGGATTTCGGGATTTTAAAAATTGAATCCCGGGATTATTTCAGTTTAAATTACATTATTTATCAAGCTTAAAACGCTATTCTTATACATATTACCTAAGCAGATAGCTTATGTTCCAACAACCACCATTTATATTTCGGACTGACCGACGAGCAATAGGAGCAACAACAAAAAAACATAAGCAACCCATGAATGAAAGAATAATTTGTCCTTTTTTTTGACTTCATTTTAGAAAAATAAATTTTACAGCCGAGGATCTTTTGTGCGCGAATAATAATAATTTATTAAAAAAAAATTTACATTTTACGTTTTTCAAAAATAAAATTAGAATTTGTCTAAAAAATTAAGCTACGCGCAAACCGACGCGATGGCGGTGGCGATCGCGATAACAATGTGGATGCCGCACACGTAAATCAATGGAGGGGCACACATCGACGCGATATGTGGATTGCGTTCACATTCCACTGCTGCGTTCAGTTACGCGACTTTTCTTGAACGCAGCATGCACCATTTGATCGCTATATAACCTGAAGAAAAATTACAGTTTAAAAAAGAAAACTTGAAAACGACTTGAAATACTGAAAAATTAATTTAAAAAATTCGGGAGAATTCCATTTTATATGATTTTTTTTATTAAACTTCAAAAATTAAACGTTTGTATTTTCGTTGACAACTTAGCCCGCTACACAATATATCGCGTTGATGTGAGCAAGTTTTTGAACGCATCTTTATCGCGCGATAAAAGTTATCGCAATCGCCACCGCCATCGTGTCGGTTTGCGCATAGCTTTATTTTTATTCGCACACGAAATATTTTCGGCTATAAATTTATTCTTCTCAAATGACGTCAGAAAAAGAAGACACAAAATGAAATGGCTCAATCTTGTATTATTTCATTCATGTGAGAAACCCTTCACCGAAGGAAAATCTACTGTATTATGGGATATTTTCGTCGTGGCAACCTAACTAAACAAACAACCTTTAAATAATACCTATATTTAAATTAAATTTGAATAAAAATATTAAAATTTAAATGCATCTTTAACAGACACAAAAAATAAAAGAGAAAATCAAAACACAAGCTATAGTACCTGCTTGGGGAAAGCATTTTTATCTGTCAAATTAATCTGAACTGAAAAGACATATCAAGAACTGTTTTTTTAAACTTTTCTCACAAAAATACCTTTTTCGCATATTAAATTTTCACTTTTCCCTACGTTTTTCTAAAAATAATTTATTTATTAATATTGTAAAACTTTAAGCATTTGCTGTAATAAATTAGCAAGCAGAAAAATAAATTAAGGTGTGCGAATATTAAAACCGCTGATCCCGGAAATCCCGGGATTGGAGCAATATAATCCCGGGATTTTCGGGATCGAAAAATGGGCCGGGATCCCGGGATCCCGGGATTCGGGATCCCGGGATTGTATTCTCTAGAAGGAACAGAACTTTGACAAATACAAGAGAATAAAAATTAAGATTAAAGAAAGAAAAGAAGAACGAGAACAATGTATAGGAAATTTATGAACATTGAAGTGAGACAAGAAAAAATCAATTTTGGGACTTTTTCTTGTATACATTTCTATAAAAAGGGGTAGGATATAGAAAGAATGATAAAAAAATACTGTTCAAGGACGTTTATTTGGTAGAAGAAAAATTTTATTTTATTTAATTTTGATTTTATAATAACTTACTGATTCATTCGTATTTTGTTAAAAATATATAGTAAATTTTTTAAATTTCCTATTTTAAGTAAATGAGCACTAAGATGGGAATTTTTGAAATTCTAATCTTAAGTCGGGTAAAAAAGGATAAAACTGGTCGAGGGTTTAAAAACTAACTTCTAAACGGAAGGTCGTAGAACATTCATTTATTTTTTATTTAATAGATATTCAAAATTCCAGAACTTTACTAATTTAAAAATAATTCTATAAAATCTACAAAGCGAGATATAAATATTTGAAAGTTCAAAATTGAAAAATTAAAAAATTCCAATAAATAAGGGTCTAGTCTGATTGAAATATATTTTATACCAACAGAAAGGTATTTGAAAAATAAATTATACGTGTTTAAGGAAATTTGGATTTAAATTTTTTTTGATACCATTTTTGATGTTTCAAAAACAGGGATTTTTCGGGGTGAATTTTAACCACTTTTGGATTTTTATCTTTTTATACCGGGTTGTTTAAAAAATCGTAAAATCGTGTAGGTGATAGATATTATTGATTTACATTTGTTGTAAAATTTTTAGATTTTTAAAAATGTTTTCAACCGAGATATTAACATTATTGTTTGTTTTATTTTTCACCTCATTACTCTTTAGTTATTGTATCTATACGATTAGTTGTTTTTTTTATTCGCATCTAGGAAAATAGACAATTAATTTGATACATCATTCATAACTGTACACACCACAATAGTTAAATAAGAAACAGTTCGAAAAATCTCGGAAAAACTAAAAAAAATGGAGTTGTTGTTCATTGCCAACCGACGTGTTTGAGTGTAGAATTTGCCAATTTTTGCAAAATTTCAAAAACACCCGTTTTGCGGTCACTTATGTCGTTTTTCATTGGACGTTTAGAAGCGTCCAGAATCAAAAAGAACTCTTCTGAAATCATTCCATTGGCAAAAAAAAAACGGTCAACCGACGCTTCTCAGAAGAAAATTTCGCTTCTCGATTTGAAATCAGAATCCACTCAAGAAGGACTAATACATTTAAGCTATAACTTCAAAACAAACTCACTCAAATGTCAAAAGTAAACATCGGACTCTGTTTGATTGTATGCCTGTTCGATACATGAAATGTTCACGATGATTCACCAATACAATGAAAAAATTTCTAAGTTGAGTAGAAGAATGCTAACTTTGTTCCATTGGATTTCAGAATGAGTTAATCCCTGAGTGAAACCAATGGAAAACGACATTAAAAGCTTATATCTTTGGATCCAATGGTTGGATTTTCAAAATTCAAATTAAAGCCAGAATGACAGGCGTGTACCAGCTACAAACAAATTTTCAAAACCATTAAAAATTTCATACTAAAAACATTGAAATTGGTTTTTGAGAATAAATTTCATCGAGGCAAACGTAATGAGGAAGAGGAATACTACAAACAAAATAAAAAAAAGTTAGCTATTAACAATATACTGGTTAGAGGGAGATAGGTATTCTAAAGACGGTGGAGTGTGTGAAATAAAAAAGCATAACCTTGGCAAATTGGGTTCGCATCGGAAAAAAAAAATTGCTATATGCATATAGGAATACACGTTTGTGGTAGGTATTTTTCATTCATAATAATTGTAAAGGTCCCCTCATAGTTGGTTTGGTTGGCTGATAACTTTTGTTCTAATAATGGGATCGTTAACGTTGAGGCCTTAAAATTTAGGTAGAATGTCAGGATATATTTTTTTTACAAAATCATTGCGGAGTAACATAAAAGAATATATTACATGTATGTGAAAAAGGTAATTATTTTAAAATTTAATGGAAACACAAATTTAATAAAAAAATATTTTCATGCACGTGTACTTGACCCTTTTAAGAAAATATGTTGTAATATTTTGTAGGTAATTTTTTATTTAATAAACTAGTAAGAAAGGATTGATTTGGTTGGTTATAACTTCTGTTTTATTAATCGTATCTGTAAGATTAAGGTATTAAAATAAAGGTAAAATGTCAGGCTAACTTATTGAGTTAAAAAATCATTGAGATCATATAAGAATGTATGTTAAAAAGTTAATAATTATAAAATATAATTTATAAAATATTCAAACTGAATGAAAAATTTACAGATTTCACTCATAGAGTAACTATGGGGACATTGAAAATGACTTGTGTTAGCTCGATAAACTAAAAACATAACAAATCTTGGTGATTGCTAATTTGTATCCTATAGTTGCATCAAAACTTCTGAAGCTGTCTTAGAAACCAATCTACAGTCTGAAATTACAATACGTATTTTTAATGTCACACCCCAGTTGGCGGTTTAATAAATGCCGTTCAGTTCAGTTTATTTCATTGACGGTTGATGTTGAAGAAATTCAATTAATAAGTTCAAGTGACCTCAACTCCAAAGATTGCGTTTCGCCCAGGTACTACAGTTGGGTTCATCAGTTAGTTGAACTTATTAATTAAATTATATTCAATCGCTTCACTAAAACAGAAATAGTTTTCTAAATTTCTTCACCTTCGTTAAGAAGTTGAAGAAAGTCAAATAATTGCTCAAATTGGGCAGGTTCAATAAAAACCGCTTAACATCTGAATTTTCAAATTTCTGAATTTATGTCGTTGAACGCAAAAAAAATCTGAAATTTCAGCCAAAAGTCTTGTGTCAAATTCCTGCATTTACCTGTAGGATTTACATTTAAGCGAAATAAAACAGAACTTTAATTACATTCGTATATAAAACATTGAGCGTGAATAGTTGTGAGGATGAAATTATGTGTAACTAAATCAGCAACAGGTATTATTATTTTCATTAAAAGACTTTTTATTGATATGTATGGCCTAAAAAATTATAGAAAAACTTTCCAAACATCAATATAAAATATTGTTGATTTAAAAATTCACTAAACATTAAACAAAAAGTTCGGTCATTTAAATAAGTATTGAATTTTCAGGACTAATAGGGCTATTCTGGTGTTGTGAGGGCTCACAACTCATAGGTCACAAGCCTTTGTTAGGTTGATTTCTTGTGAGGTTGTTGTGAGGTTCTTAAAAGGAGATCACAATTTCGATAGTTTTTGTGAGGCTCACAGTTGTGAGGGTACGAAAACCTCACAAAATCGATTTCACCTTTCCTTGTGAGGTTGTTGTGACTTGTGAGGTATCAGTGAGGTTTGCCAGAATAGGGCTGTAAAACTAAAAAAATCAACCACAAACAAAACGAAAATTATAAAGTTCAGCTTTTATGTGTGCTTTTGGCACTTCCCTCACCACAAACAACTTTCATCTGAATTTTCAGATGAGAATTTCTTGTCTGAAAATTCAGATGAAACGTAACTAAACGTAACTAAAAGTCATCTAACTTTTTATGACAGCTAGCCAATCAGAAGCTCCAAAAATTCAGAAATCTGAAAATTCAGATGTAAAACGTAATCGATTGAACGCACCCATTTGCTCAAATTGATGTTCAAGTCTTTCAACTTATTGAACTGTTTAAATAGGCAATATATTTGATTTATTGTCAAAGTGAACCCTTTTTAACGCGAGACCAAATTTAGAAATAATTTGATGTGTAGCTCAACCTCACTGCAAACCCGACCCATGACCCATGTTCTGTAACTCGGCGATAACTTTTCGAGGCGATAAACGGCGAAAAATGGAACAAAACCCATAGGATTCCTATGAGTTTTGTTCCATTTTTGTTCCATTTTTCGCCGTTTCTCGCCACGAAAAGTTATCGCCTAGTTACAGAACACCCCCTATACGCTAGAGTTCATTTCGTTCATCTGTTATATATTCATTTGTTCATTTAATCATTTTGGTAACACCATATTTTTTTCAAAACGACCCTATCAACATTTTCAATGTTAAAAAAAAAATCGGTTTCACTAGCATGGGCAATTGAAATCAAAGTTGGTTTATAAGTAGGTAGGTACATTTTTTAGTACTCGAAAAATGAAAAATGATAGGTGGGCTAGGTATTTGATTTTTTTTTTTTTTGATAAATAATGTTGCGATGTATATGTATTTCAATTGATTTTAAAAACTGTGATACCAATTTTCTTTTTTTTAAATTTTTCTAAAATTATTTTTCCCATTAAAAAGTAATTTTTTGTCGATAAAACGCTTCAATTGATATGTAGAATTACATACTTAAGTGCGAATTCATTTTTTTTATTCTGTCTAGATGTAGATATAGGTATGTACGTAAGTAAATAGATGGAAAGACAAGAAAAAGAGAAAAGACGGCGTAATATATTAATTAAAAACTCGCAGATAAAAGGCACAATTCAAGAAACGGTGCAAAGAATATTCGAAAGGATAGGAGTACAAGGAGTAAGGATAGAGGAAGCGAAGGAGGTCGGCAGGAGAAGATCAGACGGGAATGAAGGCTGTAAAGATTAGGGGGGTTCACATTCTCAAATTTGTTTGACAAGCATGGCTTGATGATGTTTGATGGATTGAAGCCATTTTACGTTCACATTTGTCAAACTGGCTGTCAAACATCATTTCTCTTTATAATTTTAACCATGCCGGACGTTTTGATTGCGGCTCTTGTAATAGATCAAATTTTAAAAGAAGACCAAGAAGAAAAAAAAAGTCAACAAAATAAGAGGAAACGAATTTGGACTAAGGAATGGCTAAAAAAGCGTCCAAAATTTTCTTTTGTTTTGTTTTTATAGTCTTCACTTTTAATTTGCCATGTTTCTGGTATTGGTTAACTTCGATATATTTCAAAGAATTCCCTCCAAAATTCACAATTTCCGCTTACTGGCTGTTCTTTTCTTTTGATGCGCACAGGTTGCCAACTTTTTTTAGAATGAAATTTCCTCCTGGTTTGACAAGAATGCGTTCATATTCTCAAATATGTTTGTCAAGCAAGAAAAATATCAAAATATTTTGATATCCATCAAACATGCTTGACAAGCCGTTTGATGGAGCGTTCACATTTTCAAATTCGAGTCAATCAAACCATGCTTGTCAAGCATATTTGATAATGTGAACCCCCCTATTGAAACAATAGAGGGGAAAGCAGAGGTGATGAGAAAAAAAATTAACCTAAAAGGAAGGAGGAAGAGAATTGAAGAGGACCTTATAGCCTTTTCACACCAATCCCAAAACGCGGTTTTCGCGAAATTATCGGTTTTGGCGGAAAACCTAATAACCACAAGTTTTCGTAAACCACAAGTTTTATATAAAACCTCACGAAAACCAGTTGAAATTCAAAGTTGAACTAAACAAACAAACCTAATGAAACATCCAGCGCTCAATTAAATGTAAAAAAAAACTGCTGAATTCTACTGACAAAAGAAATTGTGATTGTGTTATGTAAATGAGATGTTTTGTTATTGTTTTTTTTTGCAGGAGATGAATTGAATTGAATTTTTATTGAGACTTAAGAAAATTTTACAGAGTACAATTCATAATATATATTACTTAGCAAAGCTATGTTTAACTGCGGCTATAATGTATTGCCTGCTCTATCTAGTTACATTTTTGGAAAGCCTCGTGGCTCATTTATAATATATAAAAAATATATAGTCATTCTGCTCTTGCTCAGGAGCAATATTTCAGTTATGTGTTGGCTGTTGCAACGGATAAAAAAATATACATATATACAATACCTACAAATACAAATACCTTACAAACTAATATGCCATAGAATACATTTATACATATATATAAAGTTTCATGTTATAGAGCGAGAACGCTCTATGTGGAATTTTCAAAATTAATGAAATCACATTTGCATGAGTTATTTAAAGACGATTATTTAAATACAATTTCAATTTCTACATAAATTCACTTCTTACGAGTTGTTTTAGTTAATTTTAAAGCACATGTTGGCGGCAAGGCGATAGAAAATGTAAAAAAAAATATGTAAAAGGGTATAATTTAGTAGAACACTAAAAACAATAATGATTGAATACAAAAGATAATTCACTTTAACTTTTAACAAATTATGAGCAGTTATAAAGAGTTAATTATTCACTTTAACAAATTTTCTTGTGATATGATGGTCATCTCACTGATTTGGTATGATGCAGGGTGGTCATCCTTTGTCCATTGTTGTGATGAAGGTTTGTCATCTGTTATTAGCACAAGGGGTGCTGGTAGCCTGGGGACTAGATTAGCAGTTGCTCGAGTGTATGTATCTCCGGTTTTGATCCAGATGGAATCCTTCCCCCAGTGAGGTTCCATGCTTGGATTTCATGTGGGCAACACGTCGGTCACGGACACATGATACAGTTGCTAGCGGGTAATGTGATACCACGCCAGAGTCCCGTAATTAACGGGATTGGCTTTAAGTCTAGTTCCAGCGGCACAGCTTGGAAACTAGCTTTTCGGTTGCTGGAGTGTGTGAACAACTCCTGTTATCATCCAGGTGGACACCTTCCCCACGGAGTACCAACTTTCGATGAAGAACAAAAAATTATTTTAAAATAATTAACTATTACTGTTTTTAAGAAAAAAAACTGAATTTGCAGGTTGTGCTCTCCACACAACCTGCTTCGTTGCCTTCCAAAACTCTCCTCTTTGCAGGAGATGAGTTGGTGTTTGTGAAATGTCAAACGAAAACTTGTAAATATTCAGTGTGAACGCTTTTCGGGTTTTTGAAAACTTTTTGCCGAAAACCCGGTTTTGGGTTTGGTGTGAAAACCCTATTACGTGGAAAAAAAGGAGAATGCAATGGTTGATAAAGTAGCGAGCAGAAGAAGAGAAGAGTAAAGGGAAGTGGGTGAGGATAAGATATGGGAAACTGATAGTTAATGGGCAGATACAAAGATACTGAATTATAAAGATTGGAATCTTTCGTACGGTCCATCCCCCCAAACCCATTTGTTTACATTGTTGTTTTTGTAATTTCATCTCGTGTCGATGAATAGATGTGAATTGCAACAACAATGTATGAAGTGGTGAATTCATATTTTTGCACTAGTGTGCGGTAAAAAATGGAAATATGAATTCACCACTGTCCGCCATTTTGTTTAGCTTGTAGGCAAACCAGAATGACTGCCGAGGATTCCAATCTTTATAATTCAGTATCTTTGGGGAGATATGGGTTTGGGATGAAAAAAGGGAGGTTATAAGGAAAATAATTTATAGAGAGGGAGAACAGGAGCAACAATTACTGAGGGAAAGTAGGAGTAGCGAAAAGGAAGAAGGTGAAGGAATAGAAGCGCAAACGGTGGCGTCAAAAAACGGATAAAGGAAGTAGAAAAGTCAGAGAGAATAAAGAGAGAAGATTCAGAAGACAGATGGAAGATAGGCTTCTGGAATGTGGCAGGGCTAGCAAATAAAGAAAAAGAGTTCTGGGAAGGGATCAAAGAATGGGAAGTTGTAGTGATGATAGAAACGTGGGTAGAGGAAAAGAACTGGGAAAAATGGAAAGCAAAATTGCCAAAGGGGTATAAATGGACGAGACAGGAGCAAAAAAGAAGAACAAGAAGGGAAGAGCAATGGAAGGGATGATGATGGGGATTAGAGAACAAATGGCTATGGATGGTGATGATAGTCAGGTCACGTAAGTAAAAGTAAAAGCAGGGAAGGTTATAGTAGCAACGTACGTACGTACGAAACAATAGAGGGGAAAGCAGAGGTGATGAGAAAAAAAATTAACCTAAAAGGAAGGAGGAAGAGAATTGAAGAGGACCTTATAGCCTTTTCACACCAATCCCAAAACGCGGTTTTCGCGAAATTATCGGTTTTGGCGGAAAACCTAATAACCACAAGTTTTCGTAAACCACAAGTTTTATATAAAACCTCACGAAAACCAGTTGAAATTCAAAGTTGAACTAAACAAACAAACCTAATGAAACATCCAGCGCTCAATTAAATGTAAAAAAAAACTGCTGAATTCTACTGACAAAAGAAATTGTGATTGTGTTATGTAAATGAGATGTTTTGTTATTGTTTTTTTTTGCAGGAGATGAATTGAATTGAATTTTTATTGAGACTTAAGAAAATTTTACAGAGTACAATTCATAATATATATTACTTAGCAAAGCTATGTTTAACTGCGGCTATAATGTATTGCCTGCTCTATCTAGTTACATTTTTGGAAAGCCTCGTGGCTCATTTATAATATATAAAAAATATATAGTCATTCTGCTCTTGCTCAGGAGCAATATTTCAGTTATGTGTTGGCTGTTGCAACGGATAAAAAAATATACATATATACAATACCTACAAATACAAATACCTTACAAACTAATATGCCATAGAATACATTTATACATATATATAAAGTTTCATGTTATAGAGCGAGAACGCTCTATGTGGAATTTTCAAAATTAATGAAATCACATTTGCATGAGTTATTTAAAGACGATTATTTAAATACAATTTCAATTTCTACATAAATTCACTTCTTACGAGTTGTTTTAGTTAATTTTAAAGCACATGTTGGCGGCAAGGCGATAGAAAATGTAAAAAAAAATATGTAAAAGGGTATAATTTAGTAGAACACTAAAAACAATAATGATTGAATACAAAAGATAATTCACTTTAACTTTTAACAAATTATGAGCAGTTATAAAGAGTTAATTATTCACTTTAACAAATTTTCTTGTGATATGATGGTCATCTCACTGATTTGGTATGATGCAGGGTGGTCATCCTTTGTCCATTGTTGTGATGAAGGTTTGTCATCTGTTATTAGCACAAGGGGTGCTGGTAGCCTGGGGACTAGATTAGCAGTTGCTGGAGTGTATGTATCTCCGGTTTTGATCCAGATGGAATCCTTCCCCCAGTGAGGTTCCATGCTTGGATTTCATGTGGGCAACACGTCGGTCACGGACACATGATACAGTTGCTAGCGGGTAATGTGATACCACGCCAGAGTCCCGTAATTAACGGGATTGGCTTTAAGTCTAGTTCCAGCGGCACAGCTTGGAAACTAGCTTTTCGGTTGCTGGAGTGTGTGAACAACTCCTGTTATCATCCAGGTGGACACCTTCCCCACGGAGTACCAACTTTCGATGAAGAACAAAAAATTATTTTAAAATAATTAACTATTACTGTTTTTAAGAAAAAAAACTGAATTTGCAGGTTGTGCTCTCCACACAACCTGCTTCGTTGCCTTCAAAAACTCTCCTCTTTGCAGGAGATGAGTTGGTGTTTGTGAAATGTCAAACGAAAACTTGTAAATATTCAGTGTGAACGCTTTTCGGGTTTTTGAAAACTTTTTGCCGAAAACCCGGTTTTGGGTTTAGTGTGAAAACCCTATTACGTGGAAAAAAAGGAGAATGCAATGGTTGATAAAGTAGCGAGCAGAAGAAGAGAAGAGTAAAGGGAAGTGGGTGAGGATAAGATATGGGAAACTGATAGTTAATGGGCAGATACAAAGATACTGAATTATAAAGATTGGAATCTTTCGTACGGTCCATCCCCCCAAACCCATTTGTTTACATTGTTGTTTTTGTAATTTCATCTCGTGTCGATGAATAGATGTGAATTGCAACAACAATGTATGCAGTGGTGAATTCATATTTTTGCACTAGTGTGCGGTAAAAAATGGAAATATGAATTCACCACTGTCCGCCATTTTGTTTAGCTTGTAGGCAAACCAGAATGACTGCCGAGGATTCCAATCTTTATAATTCAGTATCTTTGGGGAGATATGGGTTTGGGATGAAAAAAGGGAGGTTATAAGGAAAATAATTTATAGAGAGGGAGAACAGGAGCAACAATTACTGAGGGAAAGTAGGAGTAGCGAAAAGGAAGAAGGTGAAGGAATAGAAGCGCAAACGGTGGCGTCAAAAAACGGATAAAGGAAGTAGAAAAGTCAGAGAGAATAAAGAGAGAAGATTCAGAAGACAGATGGAAGATAGGCTTCTGGAATGTGGCAGGGCTAGCAAATAAAGAAAAAGAGTTCTGGGAAGGGATCAAAGAATGGGAAGTTGTAGTGATGATAGAAACGTGGGTAGAGGAAAAGAACTGGGAAAAATGGAAAGCAAAATTGCCAAAGGGGTATAAATGGACGAGACAGGAGCAAAAAAGAAGAACAAGAAGGGAAGAGCAATGGAAGGGATGATGATGGGGATTAGAGAACAAATGGCTATGGATGGTGATGATAGTCAGGAACAGGAAGAAGGAATAGTGAGCACGTAAGTAAAAGTAAAAGCAGGGAAGGTTATAGTAGCAACGTACGTAAATGGCGACATAGATAAGAAATTGGAACGCCTACGAAGGTGGATGGAGAGGCAATCAGAAGAAGAAAGAGTGATAATAGGAGGGGACTTCAACGCGAGAACAGGACTAGAGGGTGGGAAAGTGAGGGGTATGGAAGACGATAAGGGTGCCCAACTAACAACGGAGCACAGATCTGGGGTGTTAGGAAATATGAAACTGTTGAAAATTTGCTACGTTTTTTCCTTAGGAAAATATTTCTTCTGCCTATTAGTACACCAAAGTACATGTATCACTTGGAAACTGGGTTATCAACACTATTCGTATCTACACTGAAACTGAGTGCAGACTATTTGGTACAAGTGCTCAGTATGGACGAAAACCGACTGCCAAATATTATGATGCGAAGTATCATACGTCGTAAAACCGTGTTCTACAAGGATTGGATAGATCTGGCTAATAATTGCGGTATAATCCTGGATTTGGATGTCTCAAATGCAATCCATGCGAGAAAATCGCTTTACGAGATTATTCAATCCATCGATGAAAACGAAAGGTACATATTCATTGAAAAAGCTAGATCTTCTACAGAAAGGATAAACGAACATAATTATTTTAAACGGGAATTTTCAAAGAAAATCATTTCAACTATTTTTAAAGCAAGAGGTGAGCTTCTTAACCTTAACTGGATGCCACACAGAAATGACTTATTAAGTATTTGTTCCTTATGTAATATGGGTGTGGAAAAAAACATCAGTCACTTCATTGGAATATGTCCAATATTGAAGGAGACAAGGAGACTCTATTTTGGAAAAAACCATCTGATCGAGGATGAAGTTAAGAGTTACCTAAATGGAAAAGACTGGTTGCTGCTACAAAAATATATAATCGACGCGTTGTCATATAGAAGCAGAATCATCGATGAAAACTTCTGAGTTGCACTTTTTTTGTTTTAGCTAAACTGAAAGCCCCTTTTTATCGCTTGTTTTTTTTTACATTACAATGTCATTTAAATTATTTTTTTTTGTTATACACAAGATCATTTGTTTCAACTAAACTAAAAGTCACGAAAATCATTAATTATTTTTTGGTGCATTAATTTTATTAATTAAAAGTATGTTCTTCTAATAACCAAATATTTAAAATTGTATATATATATAATGTTAAAAAAAAAATCTAACGAACTAAAAACAAAATATGTAGATATCTATTAATGAACATTGCCACTCGGGCAGACGACATTCTTTGTCATGCCTTAACTGTTATTATAAAAAATCAAAGAAATTTTGTAACAATTTTTAAATTATTGAATAAAAATCTATCTATCTATCTATCACTAGAGAAACTAAATTTAATCGACATTTTAATCAAATTCACATACAATCAAAATTGTATCCCAATATAATTTTATAGTGCTCACTGATGATTGCTTTTCAAGTCTGTTACAATTACTTTTTGAAAGAAACTTTTCAATTCAAATGTTCACAAATATAGTGAAATTCCCAAAATTGTCAACTTTAAAAGTGACAGCCATAATTTTGTGGTAACTGACAGACGCAATATTTTTAAGAAATTAGTTGTGCTCAATTTTGAAATATTTTAAATTGTAATTTTGAAGACAATAATCTTGTTACGTATGTATTTATGTATCAAATACAGTAAAATTTTATATTTAACTATGAACTAAACTTAATACGTTTTAAAATTAACCTACACATTTCTTGTCAAAAACAATAATTACATTTAAAAAGATTCACATTTTGTATTTACCTATACTATTTTTCAACTTATTTACTGATGACTCTAAAAACCAAATACGGTCACCATATTCATCAACATACATATTTGACATTTTTTTGCAATTTATTTCCATAAGAAGTATCAGCTTTTTATGCAAAGCTAAAGTTTGACATGAAAAGCAACAGCTTTCCACAGAAACAAAAAAGGTTTGCCATGTACATCAAATGCCTGTCGTGTAAAACAAAAATTTCCCATAGGAAGCAAATACTTACCACTATTGACCACAGCTCATCGCAGAAACCAATAGAGTTTGGCAAACGAAAAAGAACATACATAAAAGTGCATATTTTCACGTTTCATTTTTTTCCACGAATTCATATCTGAAGATACTATTATTACAAATTAATTAAGACCGCAAATTTCGAAGTCACACAAAACTATTTAACAAAATTATTTGTCATCACTTCGGTAAGACCAAAATATCGAAAACAATGCTTCTCCCGCATTCGCCTGACAGCTCACAAATAAAAGCTTGTATTGGGCTTGTTTTGAAAGGACTTATAGTAATAACCTTAATTCTCATCACTTCGTTAAGACAAATCCACCGAAATCTATGCTTCATGCGCATGCGCCTAATATCACATAAATTTATGCTTGTGTTCACAGGACTTATGCTAACATAAATATTTGACATCACCTCGCTAAGACAAAATTATAGAAAACAATGCTTCTCTCGCATGTCTCTGACAAAAAGTACAATATTATGCTTGTTTCGAGCATTTCCTTGGAGAACTTTTACAAATAAAATTTTTTGACATCACTTTGATAAGACATACTTATAGAAAACAATACTTCTTGCTTAAGCGCGGGTTTCTCACAATTTATTTCTAAACAAATAATTGCTTGTTGAAGGCTTTTGTAAGCAGGTCATACACAAATTTTTGGGTATGGAAACTTTTTCTTTGCTACTATTTCCCGTGCTTCTATAAACGAATTTCTGGAAGTCTTGTCGAGGAATTAACGAAACTGTACATATTAAGAGTTGGTCTTAGCTTCTTATTTCACCTCTAATAGGTGTAACTGAATTATATTTGAGAATAAAGCTTCCAAAATTTGTAGCTTTGACGCACAAGTCCAAAACAAGCTATAAAGAAGTACTAACTTCAAGAATGAACCTTATAGAAGAAAAATTGTCGAAAGATAAAAAAGTCAACGCCGAAGGAAGGAAGCTAACGCAAATGATAAGAGAATTAGGGTGGGAAATTTTTAACGGGGATATAGAGGGGGATGAGGAGGGAGAGTTCACGTATACAGGAGTAAGAGGGGAGACAGTAATAGATTATGTATTGGGGGACGAGAGAGCAAGAGGCGGGATAGAAAGGATGGAAGTAGCAGATAGAGTAGAGTCAGATCATTATCCATTGGTAGTCACGATGAAAAAAGGAAGAAGGAGAAAGAGAGAGAAGGTAAAGGAGGTCAAAAGAATAAAAACAGGAAAATGGTCAGAGGAGATGAAACGGGAATACGAGAGGAGAATGCTAGGAGTAAGAATAGAGGAAGGAGAGGAAGCACAAAAGGAGATAGAAGGAGGATAAAGAGGGAAATTGAACGAAGTGAGGAGGTAGGGGGAAGAGAAAGGAAGCAAAAAGTGAGAGGATGATGGGATGAAGAATGCAGGCAGAAAAAAGAAGAAGTAAGAAAGGAATTAAGGAGTTGGAGGAAAGGTAGCGGTACGAAAGAAAAATACAGGGAGAAAAAAAGAGAATATCAAGGGATTATTGTGAAAAAGAAAAAGGAGGAACAGGATAAGATGATAAGAGAAATTGAAGAGGCCAATACAGAAAACAAAGTATGAGAAATAATAAATAGAGAAAGAAAGATGAGAAAGAGAATGGGGGAAGGGATTGAAGAAGAGGAATGGAAAAGGTATTTTATGAGTCTAAGGGCTAGTTTGTCCACAGCTGATCATCTTTAATCAAGGATTATAGCAACTGGTAAATCATCAAATGTGCATGGAAATCAAATTTTTTTCAAGGAATTCATAACTTAAATTGTTAATCATTGAAATCGCTAATCAGCCGATTTTGATTGATTAGCGCCATTTAGTTAGAAGCTGTGAAAGTCATTGTTCAGATTTAACCCACTGTGAACAAACTGGCCCTAATTGGAGGGGTGGAAGGAAAAGTGAGAATGGGAGCAGACGGAACAAGAAGAGCGGTAGATGAGGCCGAAATTACCAATGAGGAAATCAGAGAGGTGGTGAGAAAACTAAAAGAAGGAAAAGCAATGGGCATAGATGAAATACCGAATGAGGCGTGGAGATATGGAGGAGAACAAGTGATAGAGGTAGCATGGGAGATTTGCAGAAAAGTGTGGAGAGGAGAAGGTTAGCCGGAGGGGTGGAAAGAGGGAGTGATAGCGCCGATAATAAAGAAAGGGGCCGGAACAAAGGTGGAGGAATACAGAGGAGTAACGCTCATGCCGTCGCTATATAAAATATATACGGTGGTTTTAGCGAAGAGGCTAAAGGTAGAACCCGAGGAGAAAGGGATGATACCACCAAATCAAACGGGTTTCAGAAGAGGAGTAGGAACGAAAGACAATGTATATTTGTTAAACTATGTGGTGAACAGAGAAGTGGCAAAAGAGAAGGGCAAGCTAGTGGCATTGTTTATAGATTTAAAAGCTGCATTTGACTCAGTAGAAAGAAAAATTATGATGCAGGTGTTGGTGGAAAGAGGAGTGAGACAAGGGCTCAGGGAAAGAGTGGGGGAGGTCTACGAAGAAACGACGAGTAGAAGTAAAAGCGGGTGGTGAGATGGGGGAAAGATTCTGGACGGGAAAGGGAGTAAGGCAGGGGTGCACAATGAGCCCAATTCTCTTTCACTTACTGACGGCGGATATAGAAGATGAACTGGGCAAGGGGAGTTGGGGAGGGATAAAAGTAAGAGGAAAAAGAATTTGCTCGTTGGCATACGCAGATGATGTGGTGGTAATGGCGAAAAATGAAGAAGAGATGCAAAGCATGATAAGATGACTAGAGAAGTATTTCGAAAGGAAAAAACTGGAAGTGAACGTGGGAAAAACGAAAGTGATGAGGTTCAGGAAAGGAGGAGGGAGGAATACAACAGTAGACTGGAGATGGAGGGGAAAAAAGATAGAAGAAGTAAAAGAATTTAAATACCTAGGGTATGTGTTCAAAAAGAATGGAGGGCAGGAAGCACATATAAAGGAAAGAATAAAAAAGGCAGCAGCGGTAATGAAGGAAGCTTGGGGTATTGGGAGGAGGAAATTCGAGACGGTTTGGGAGAGGAAGATGTGGCTTTATGAAGGTGAGCCAGAGATGTGGGAACATGTGATAGAAAGATGCAGGTCAAATAGAGATGAAGGGAGATCAATAGGGAAAAAACTTAGGGATATAATGGACGAAGGAGGTTTTTTTTGTTTTTAGATTAGGCACTAGAGGTTGCTAGAAAGGGTAAGGAGGGACGAATGGGAGACTTGTAACTCTTAGCAATACAACACAATACAAGGTATGTACGTAAGTAAAAAAATTTTTTTCGAAAAAAAGTTGTTTTATTTTTTTTTTAATTGTTACGTTTGTTTCTATCGTTTTTGGAAATTTGCATACGAAATAACCCTTTTTTTAAATTTTTACAAAATGTCTTGTCAAAAAATGATGGTTCTGAAAAAAATGATTAAATTTTTCCGAAAAATAGTTTTACGAGTACCTATCTAACTATTTCAATCGATTTTTAAAATTTGCAAACCTAAATTTTAATATTATCTACCTATTTAATTTTTTTCCGAAAAAAATCATTTTTTTTTTAGAAAAATAGTTTTCAAGTGTATTTCAATCGATTTTAAAAATTTGCAAACCAAATTTTCATTTATATAATTTTTTATAAAATTTTCTAACCAACAAAGAAGTTTTTTCCCAAAAGAATAGTTTCATTTTCTTGGAAAAATCTATTTCACATGTACCTATTTCAATGGATTTAAAAAATTTTCAAAACATTCCCACTTTTTAAAAAAAAATTTAAAATTTGATAACTTAAAAAAATGTTTTTTCCATTAAAAAATTATTTATTTATTTTTAGAAAAATAGTTTTCACGTGTATTTCAATCGATTTAAAAAATTTTCAAACCAAATTCCCACTTTTTTTCAATTTTTACAAACTTGCCTTTAACAAAAAAATCACTTTTCAGAAGAAAATAATTTATTTTCTTTCAAAAATTGGTTCTACGGGTGGTATTTCAATTGGTTTTTAAATTTAAAAACCTAATTCCACTATTTTTTAACATAATATGGTTACCACATAATAATACCTACTTAAAACGATAAAAAAAACCTAACAACAATTCATACATACGTACCTATATGGCATATACCTACCTAGGGAAAAAGCATAATAAATGCAAAATATAGCAACGTTGTATTTACCTCACGGCTCACATATTGTGAAATTTAACAACGTTGCTTTGATATATTAAATTTTCATCAAATTTGAAAATATAAAATATTTCGCTTCAAATAATACCTACCTACATATATCTATACCTAAACCTATATATATACCCCTGTCATGACAAAACACAGTAAGCTTCGTCCATACGGCAAAAAAATTTCATTTTCTTTCCAACCATCTCCCTTAGTATCATTATTGTTGTCAGAATAATATTAATATAATCCTCTTGTCCTTACTACTTATCTTCATTTCTTTGTGATTTAACTTCCTCCCGCCTTTTAATTTCGCCAATGTCAGATTGTGGTGATTGCAGCACCGTTCGAGACATAGAGTACCTATATTATCTAGAGAACCGACTCGTACCCCCCTTGCCTGAAACACCATCAAAATTTATTTTAGCTCAATGAGAGAAAACTCTCTTAAATTCCCTGTCCGTGAATACGTGTGAATTGTTGATACAACAACAATTGGTACCAGTAGCTCAAAAAGTTGAAAAATTGAAAAACACCCGATTTGCGATCATTTAAAAGCTTATATCTTTGGATCCAATGGTTGGATTTTCAAAATTTAAAATTCAAATTAAAGCCAGAATGATAGTCGAGTACCAGCTATAAAAAAATTTTCAAAACCGTCAAAAATTCTTTACTAAAAAAATTTAATTAATTTTTGGAGAATAATTTTCATCGAGGCAAACGTAACGAAGAAGAGGAATACACAAGAAAAAAAATAAAAAAAAGTTTGCTATTATGAATATACTGGTTGGAGGGAGATAGTTATTCTAAAGACGGTGGAGTGTGTGCAACAAAACAGCATAACCTTGGCAAATTGGGTTCGCATCGGGAAAAAATTTGCTATACATATGTAGGTATCCATGTTTGTGGTAGGTATTTTTAATTCATTATTTGTTAAGGTGCCTTCATATGCTTAGTTTGGTTGGCTGATAACTTTTATTCTAATAGTCGGATCGTTAAGGTTGAGGTCTTAAAATTTAGGTTGAATATTTTTTACAAAATCTTTGCAGAGTAACATAAAAGTACATATGTTTACAATACAATATGTGTAAGATAGGTACAATATATTAATAATTATTATTAATCATTAATTTTGTCTATTAAGGTAGCCATTTCTTTTCCTTTCTTTTACAATCTTTAAAGCTATTGACTATAGTTAATAATCAATTGTATCTTACACATACTGTATGTGTATTGTAAACATACTTTTATGTCACTCTGCAATGATTTTGTAAAAAATATGTAGCCTGATATTCAACCTGAATTTTAAGACCTCAACCTTAACGATCCGACTATTAGAATAAAAGTTATCAGCCAACCAAACTAAGCATATGAAGGCACCTTAACAAATAATGAATTAAAAATACCTACCACAAACGTGCATACTTACATATGTATAGCAAATTTTTTCCCGATGCGAACCCAATTTGCCAAGGTTATGCTGTTTTGTTGCACACACTCCACCGTCTTTAGAATTACTATCTCCCTCCAACCAGTATATTCTTAGTAGCAAACTTTTTTTTATTTTTTTTCTTGTGTATTCCTCTTCTTCGTTACGTTTGCCTCGACGAAAATTATTCTCCAAAACTTAATTAAATTTTTTTAGTAAAAAATTTTTAACGGTTTTGAAATTTTTTTTATAGCTGGTACTCGACTGTCATTCTGGCTTTAATTTGAATTTTAAATTTTGAAAATCCAACCATTGGATCCAAAGATATAAGCTTTTAAGTGACCGCAAATCGGGTGTTTTTCAATTTTAGCAAAAATTGGGCAATTCCCACTGAAACACGTCGGTTGGCAATGAACAACAACCCCATTTTTTTTCAATTTTTCCGAGATTTTGTTGGTTTCTTATTTAACTATTGTGAAGGTCGTGTAGGGTGTACAGTTATGTATTATATATCAAATTAATTGTCTATTTTTCTAGATGCGAATTAAAAAAAAACTAATCCTATGGATGCAATAACTTAAGAGTTATGAGGTGATAAATAAAACAACAGAAGTATGTCTATATCTCGGTTAAAAAAAAATTGAAAAATCTAAAAATTTTACAAAACAATTAGATAACCAATATCTATCATCTGTATGATTTTGAGATTTTTTTAAGCATCCGTCAAAAAGATAAAAACCAAAAAGCAAAAAATTAATTTAATTTTTATTTTTTGAATTTAACGGACTCTTATTTTGAATATCTGAGCGCATAATCCTCCATATTACAAACTGAGCGTGTCTACTTTTGCTCAAAGAAGTGTTGGCATTGGCTCCCATTTAAAATGCACGGGACCACTAATACATGCTTATGAAAAAGTAGATTTCAGTGTTCTAGCAGCTTGTAGGTCGAAAGAGAACAAACCCCTTAAGTCGGTTCTCTAGATAATATAGGTACTCTATGGTTCGAGAGCCGATGCAGAACTATTGTTTTCTGTTCCATGAGAGTACTATAGAGTTTATTAACATAACAACTACAAATGAGTAAATTTTTAAGAGATTACATTTTTAAGGATTTTCCTCGCTCTCGCAACATATTTTTCAACTAGCAACATGTTGTTGTACGCGATATCGCGTACATCGATTAAAATTTTAGGTTCCAAAACTTTGTATGGGATGCGACATCTTTGTATTCTATTATCTTTGGTGGTGGGTTGATTTACTGTGAATTTTTGAAGTTGCAAAAAAAACCGAAAATTTGTCTAAAATGCGTTCTCATGAAACCTAGCTAAAACGTTAGTTTGCATCCCCCTGATGACAAAAAACCACTGCTTACACCTGGACAGTGGTGGGAAGTACCGCTGCCAAGGGCCTAAAGTTGCAAGAAACACAAAAAAATTTTCTAAAATGCGTACTCATGAATCCAATTGCATATGTTAGTTTAAGCCTAGTATACAGTTCCTCCTCGAAAAAAAAATACATGTACTTATGGGAGTAATTTTATCGCAAACAAAACTTTTTGACGTTTAAAATTTTGTAATCGAACTGTTTTTTTGCCGCCCTGGGCAAAAATTATATTTGCCGCCCTTTGAAATGACACCTAAAGCTATAAACATGTTTTTGCAGAGATGGAGCTATTTTTAACAAACTTTTAAAAAAGGAGGTTATCTACTTATACATACGAACCGTGTGTATGTAATTTTGTTGGAATTGTATTATATTCATATCCATATATCGATGGGCCCGTCCAAAACTATACTAAGTATAGTTTTGAGTTACCGTTATACTATTGAAAGCCCTATATTTTAATACTTTTCCTGCGAATCTAACAAGAATGCCTTGAAAATAGAGGTCAATTAGGCCTTAGTATAATGCCTTATTTCGACATTTATCCCAAACAAAAACAAACTTTAAACGTGACTCCTGACAAATAAAAAAATACACTTAGTAATGTTTTGTACGGGGCCATCGATATGTTAGTCTGATAGGGCTTCTAAACGAGTATATCAAAATACATGAGTGTATCGTGAATGTCTACATATATGTTTACAAATTTCTCTGAAACTACTACTGGTAGGATTGAAAAAAAATTTTGTATATTGACATAAAAATCTGTTCAGTAGTTTAAAAGAAATAAACCAAAATTATTTATTAAGTCGGTTTTCATTTATGTAACTTTGTCACATCGACTGGCTTGAAATATTTTTTTTGCCTTCAGTTTAAAGGTTCCCCCACAATTACAACACGTAGTTGTTAATGAAAACAACACGTTGTTATTATACTGTTTTCGTCGTCGCCACCTAAAATTCGCGTTGGTGTGGGGGAACCTTAAATCATAAAAAACAAACATGTATGTAGGTAATAGGTATTATTATCTACGATTTTGTAGGGTCTTCTGGGAATTGCAATGAATAACAATATGTATGAACATTTTGTTTGTTAGGTAGGTATATAAATTGGTCTGTGAATATTCTTATCCATCTTTTGAATTTTGTTTTCGATTTGTTTGATTTTGAATTCGTGTACAGAATAAACCTCATTCAGCGGGGTACTAAAAATGCATTTCGTTATGACATATGAAACAAAGCTCAGAACAAAAAAGTTTTCAAAATACATTTCGTTCTTGAGATGCGTAAAAAGAGTACTTTTACCCCCGGGACCCCCCTTTTTTTATAATGTTATTATTTGGTATATATTTGCATAAAATCTAAAATTGCTTTATCAGATTTGACAAAATGCATGTAGTTTTTGAGATTAAAAAAAAAACTTTTAAAAGAGTGTTTCCCCCCTTTTGCCCCATTTTTAGGGTAAAAGATGGATTTTTAAAGCACGCGCTATTTTTCCCGTAATCTTTGTCTAATTATCTATGAAATTCAACCAAAAATTTTTTTTCTGCGAGGTTTCAAGCTCAGAAAAAAAAATAATTAGGTTACGATGCGCTACGGGGGGGGGGCCCAACTTCCCTTAATTGTAAGCGGTACTTTCCACCACCCGCCCCAGGTGTAAGCACAAGTTTTTTTTATCGTTTTAAATGTTAAACTAACATATGCAATTGGTTTCATGAGTACGCATTTTAGACAAATTTTTTGTGTTTCTTGCAACTTTAGGCCCTTGGTGGTTTTTTGTCATCAGGGGGATCCAAACTAACGTTTTGGCTAGGTTTCATGAGTACGCATTTTAGACAAATTTTCGGTTTTTTTTCACAGTAAATCAACCCACCACGGGTGAGCCTGCAGCAGTCGGTTTCCTGCTTGTCGAGCACCTAAATTACACAAAAAACATAAAATCATGAGTCCGCAAATTTTACAATTTTTAGTGTCGCCAGCTCCCGAACCATAAGGATTTTGAGATAGCTATCCTTTTCTATGGCCTTCCACCATACAATCGAACCGTTAGTAAGTATGGGACGAACGACTGCCGCCCGTGTGCATCCATTGGATGACTTGCGGTCGCATTCCCCACCGTGCACCGAATTTTTGTTTGCATCTGTAGAAAGCACAAATTGCTTTCTTCATTCTTTTCTCTGTATTCTGTTTCCAGGTAAGCTTGGAATCAAGGATTACGCTTCTTTGGGAAGTTTCAGAGGAATTTCATTAAGCTTGGGAAGGGTAAAGTCCTCTAATTTCCTTTTCTACGTGAACAGAACTAGCTCGGTCTTTGCAGGGTCAGCCCCGACACCGTTTTGTGCTGCCCAAAAGGATAGTAGTAAGCGCAGATTCCATAATCTCTTTGATGGTGGTAAGATATTTATCTGATATCAGGATTGAATGAATGAATTAATGAATATTTTGGGGTGTTAATTGCACTGCGACATTAAGATCTATTGTGCCCCCCCTTTTAGATCTAGATGAGAGTGCTGATTTACAGCTCTTCCTCCAAATTAGTTTCTTTGAGGAACTTCAGTATTTGGAGTATCTTAAGAGAGGGTAGTTCGCTTTTTTATATGTAGTGACGCCCCAGATATCTATGTCTTTGATGCACAAGTCCTTCACAATTAGTTAAGATGTGGTCTGGTGTCTCCTCGTGGGTATTGCAGAATCTCAAATAGTGATTCCTTTTTTAAAAGGATGTAGGTAAATGTCCCCTCATCAACAAGAAGATAATCTTCCTCCTCTTCGGTGGGAAGGACTTCGCCGTTTTCGTTTGGATATCAGGATTAGTATGTCGTCTGCAAAGGCCACAGTTTTAATGCCCTTATTCCTAAATTTTTTAAGAATTTTGTTAACAACGAGGACCCAGAGGAGAGGTGAGATTACTCCTCCCTGTGGTGTGCCTCTTCTAACTGTTTTCTTTGCAATAGTGTCCCCAAGTTGCGAGCTTAAGATTCTACCATTGAGCATGGAATAAATCCAGTCCACGATGGCGGATTCAACTCCAACCTCTTCAAGAGCAGTTTTGATGGACCCGTTTTTACGTTAATAAACGCTCCTTCGACTTACCTTAAAGGTAAGCAAGTTGTTAGAATTGAGAAGGTCCCTAACATGCACATCAATGATCCTCTCCAGTATCTTGAGCAGTAACAAAGAGAGACTTATCGGTCTGTAATCTTTTGCAGTCGAGTGTGTCGGTTTTCCAGCTTTCGGAATAAAGACTGCTTTGACCTTTCTCCAGCTGATAGGGACGTATCTAAGTTTAATGCAACTTTTGAAGATAACCATGAGCCATGGGGTGATTATCTGTAGAGCATGTTGAAGAGATGCCGGAATAATTTCGTCTGGTGCAGCTGATTTAAAGGGTTTTCACTTTAAAACTCTGTGCATTTGTGTGAATTTCTACGTCATTTTATTTTTTGTATATGAACTTTGACAGACTTTGGTATAGAAATTCACAGAAATGCACAGAGTTTCAAAGTGAAGCAACAAGGCTAATTATACAGACTATTTATTGTGTGCGGAAAAATGACATTTGAGTTTTATTTGTGTTTTTTTTATCATTTTCTTACATCATGGGTTTCTCTGATTTTTTGCGTTTAGGTTTGATTTTGTTTTTGGAATTAGTAAAACTGTCCAGGTATATTTTCCGTTGTGTTTTCGCAAGCGTTTCGTTGTCTGTTTGGAGATCACAGGAAATTTTCTTTTTGCAACAGCAGCGCACTAGGCTTAACCTGTGCCAAATCTGGTACTGGAGTATAGAGAGTCTGGTTGTGTGTACCCTGAGTCATCAGGGGGCTGATTCTGGTTCTGTGAAAAAGTGAATCGAATAACTTTTCACCCTTTCACCTAAAATCCGATTCTCGTTCTGCGAAAATGTGAAACCAAACATCAAAAACATTCATAATGAATTATTTGCTTTCAAATCGGCATTTGGAAGTGAATCTTTGAATAGAAAGGGTGAATACGAACAAAAAATGGTCAGTTCAACCACATCTTCTTCTCTCGTCCTATTCATGAAGAAAAAAATATTTCTATTTTCGTTTCTCTTGCCTCTTAAAAAAATAAGAAAAAATGAGAGAATTGCATTGACTGAGCATGCGCTTCAGGGGAAATGAGAAGGAGGTTCGGGATCGGTAATATAGTTCGTAAGAGAATTTTATTCACTGAACCAGAACCGCTTATTTGCACAAAGTGAATCGAAAAAGTGAAAGCAATGCATGAGAGCGAAAGTGAAAACAATTTATTCGATTCACTTTTCACGGAACCAGAATCGGCCCCCAGGACTCAAACATTCAGGGAAATCTGTTTCCATGAAGAGTTCAAGTGTTTTCTGGCTCGAGGTCGACAACGATCCCTTGGGATGTTAAATGTACCCAGGAATGGTGGGGTTAGATGCGAGGATCTTTCGCAGTCTAGACGCTTCACTTGTGTTCTCACTGGATTCACAGTGTCTAGCCCATGTATCTTTCTTGGCCTATCTTAATTCCTTGGTATACGAATTAAGTTCGGCTCTATATAAATTCCAGTCTACTTCTAATTTTCTCAGTCTGGCTTTATTGAAGAGTTTTCTGACCCATGTTCTTCGATTCTTACAGGGCTATTCTGGCGTTGTGAGGTCACAAGCCCTTGTGAGGTTGATTCCTTGTGAGGTTGTTGTGATTCGATAACATTTTCCGTATTCTGCGATAACCCTCACAAGAAACCTCACAAAAAAACTTACCACAGCAAGGTGAATTTTTTATTGTGATTGCTAAGGTCTGAATTTTTGTTGAACGCACCCACTGAACTCATCGACAACGAAGATGTTTGTGATGCCACATACATACATATGTAAATATCATATATGTACACCACTTGCTGTTCTATGTCGATCGTACTCGACGAGAATTGTTTTGTGAACAATAATTTTCTTTTATGGAGAAATAAATTTTGTTCGATTCACGACAGAGGATACATTTTTTCACCAGTTAACCTATTCATTTGGTTACAAAATGTTTTTTCAGACAAGAAAAAACAAAAGTGTCTTAAAATTGTATTTCAAATATCAAATTTGTGAGTTGTGACCTGCTCTGAAGAAGATCACAATTTCGATAGTTTTTGTGAGGCTCACAGTTGTGAGGGTGCTGTCAGAATACGAAAACCTCACAAAATCGAGTTCACCTTACCTTGTGAGGTTGTTGTGACTTGTGAGGTATTTGTGAGGGGATTATTCCAGGACAAACCTCGAAGAGCAAAACGAAGGAAACGACGTTGAATGCTCTCGATTCTGGCGATCTGAATTTATTGGTAAGGGGACCATACTTGACAGGCGTATTAGAGCAGAGGACGGACAAAGGTTATATAGAGGGACCGGGGCACGTATGGGTTGGAGAATTCCTTGGACCAACGTTTAACGAAGCCAAGTGCTGAATTGGCCTTAAGAATTATGTCGTCATAATGGGAGGTAAAATTAAGCTCCTGATAGCATAATATACCAAAGTCATGTATCGATTCGACGATAGATAGGGGCTGATAATGAAGAAGATAAGAACGGGGAGAAGACTTGAAACGTTTTCGTGAAAAAATTATTGAATGGCATTTGGCAATATTTAAATCTAAGCAGTTTTTGAGACACCAAACAGAAAAATTATCAAGATCGAGTTGGATAAGAGCAGAGTCCTGTGTAGAAGAGATGGTCTTGAAGAATTTGGTATCGTCGGCGTAGAGAGAAATATGAGAATATTTAATAACCAGTTCAATATCGTTAACTGTAAGAATAAAAAAAAGAGGGCTTAAGTTGTTGCCTTGGGGGACTCCGGACGCGGCTAAGAAAGGGCAAGAGGATGTAGATCTAAAACGACCACTATAGTAACGGTTTTCCAGATAAGAAGAGATCCATCTCAATAAAATAGGTTCAAAACCGAAGGTGGATAGTTTGACAAGTATAAGTCTATGGGAGATTTTATCGAAGGTCTTACTCAAATCGGTGGATATGACATCGACTTCCTTTCCATGCTCTAAAGCTGACAGGATAAAATACACAAATTCAACAAGATTAGTGGTTGTAGATCGACATTTGAGGAAGCCATGTTGTCTAGGGGAAATGATAGACTTACAGCGAAAGCTCAAAATTTCATACAAAATGCTTTCGAGGATTTTGGGTATACATGAGAGTTTGGCAATAGGACGATAGTTGTTAACATCACCTTTCGGACCCTTTTTGTGTATTGGTATTATAAAAGAAGTTTTCCAAACCTCAGGAAATTCTCCTTGAGTAAGGGATAAACTGAAGAATTTTGAGAGAGGAAGAGAAAGCGATGAGGAACATTTCTTTAAAAGAATAGCAGGGAGGCCGTCTGGACCTGGAGAGAATTCATCAATGAGTTGATTTAATTTGTTCTCCACGAGAAATTGGTCGACTGTGCGAGGGAGAATTGACCCAAGCGAGTGATTTGGTAAATAGTTGAAATAAGCCGAGTCAGGTACAAAAGTGTCATCTGTGAAAGATTGTTTGAAAAACGATGCAAAAAAGTTGGCGATAGTGTGTGGATGGATTTGATGTTTTATTGTTGAAAGAGAGAGAGGTTGGGTAGCCATCAGATTTTCTTTTGTAATTATTGACAAATTGAAAAAAGGACTTAGGGTCGTTAATAAGGTTGGATTGCGTCTCAATTATATAACGCTGGTATAAAGAGCTATAAAGCTCACTAAATAGGAGGTATATACCATAGTAGTTAGAATAATCAGAGGGAGATTGAGTGCGAATAAAGGTTGACCATAATTTGTTTCTTTTGTTTCTCAGAGAACGGAGCCTTCGATTATACCAAGGGGGGGGAGGAAGTTAAAGTTTTGACCGCGAATGGAACATATAGAGAAATAGAATAATATATTTCTCTGTAAAAAATGTCCTGAGCATCTTTTACTGATAGGTTATCAAAGTTAAAGGGAAATTCGTTGGGTTATTGATTAATATGGCGGAAGTTTTCTTTATGGAAATCGTAAGACCATAATTCTGTAGGGGGAGTGCATATTAGAGGGAAGTTGTGGAAAATGAGAGAAGAAGGGGAGGATGGTAGTTATCAATGGTAGATAAAAAAAGTTAACAAGATGAGACTGACGAATTAATACAATCTGTTGTGAAAATAAGGTCTAGATGCCTACCCATGTGATTTGGGATGCCATTATTTTGACATAGGCTTTTATCTGCTAAGCGATCTAGGAAAAGGCATTCCTTAGCAGAGGTGGGATTGGAAGCAACAAAGAAAGATTCATCGTCTGATGAAATCCATTTGAGGTGAGGAAGGTTGAAATCACCGAAAAGAAGGATTTCGTCATTAGGGTCACATATTTCTAAAATGTTATCAATTGTATTAATGGCAACTTCATATGATTCAATGGGTTGTGAATTGTGATGGCAGTATGAACCAACAGATAACGTAAAGCGACTTACGGGATAATGTTAACTTAATAGAAATATAGTCTAGCTATGGGGAAGAAGAAATTGCAATAAGGGATGAATCAATTGAGTTTTGGACAGCTAGTAGCACACCACGACAAGGAGTATCAGTAGTTCGGTTGAAATCATCGTCGCGATAAACATTAAAAGAAGATGGAAACAATTTTTAGTTTTTGATGCTGGGGGTCAGATTGGTTTCAGTCAGAGCGTAAATTTCATGAGTTTGTTGCAGTACCGCCATGGTTTTTGAACGAAGACCTCTTACATTCTGATAATAGAAGGTAAAATGGAGATTCTGATGGGAAGGTGTGAGTGAGAATCGGGATATATGTATTAGGAACCTATAATGATCGGCTCTGTTACGCTGTAGGTATGAAATCCGCTTGGAATGAATATACTTTCCGAGAGCATCAAGACCATTCTCTACTTTTTTGGAGACATACATATTTAAAAACTCATGATATTTGATATAGAGATTTTTGAGGCTGCTAACGTCAGTAGGAAGACCTTCCTGTTGAATGGAGACCATTACACTCGTGTTTGTTTTACCTTCGTAACAAACAGAATCTGATTTGTCGTGGAGATAAGCTAGGAAAGTTCGAATGTTCTCATAAGTTTTCTTATCTCTTAACCAAGATAGAGCATAGCGACATTCAGTGGAATCACAATTGAGTGTTAGCTGTGTCATTTTTACTGTTAGGGGCAGAAGGATCGATAAAGGACTGAGTGGGCACTGATGGAGAAGAAACACAACTTGACGGAGTTGACCTTGGAAAGGATTTGTGGGTAGGGTTTGTAAATGTGTGCGAAGAGTGGCTAGGTGTTAGAAGTAGTATTAGAAAGAGATGTTGGGGAGTTGTTGAGAATATGGGAGCACTGAAAATTGGGATACTTGGCTCCAGAACTGAGGTCAGGTGTAAATGGATTAGTTGGGGGTGATTTGGTTGGTGATGGAAAAATAGAAGGAATAAGATTAAAGGAAACTCGTTCGGAAAGAGTAGTGTTAAGGATTTCTTCCAAAACAAACAAATTATTAAACACCGTTACGGGTTCAGGTGTGGGGTATCTAGGTTCATGCAAGCTGTCATTTATTTGCAGCCGTAATTCCCGTGAAATCTTATTCAAGTTGCTCATGTCCCGCTGAATTTCCATCGTCCATTGACCATTACTGCTAACGTCATACCCGATGGATACCAGCTCAGCAGAGACTCGGGATAGCAAAGATTTGGCACTTTGGAGTTCATCACAAATCCCGAGGAGCAAGGGTTGGTCCGGTGAAGAAAACGTAGATACAGTCTTAGAGGAGTTACTTTGGAAGTGGACCTCAAAGTCTGTTTGAAGAGATTTAAAATTAGTAGATATATTAGTATTTCACACAACAAACGACTCATTAAAAGAATCTAAAATTTTTTTAAAGGAGTTAAAACGTTTATCACGGTCTGAAAGCTTAGAAAGACACTGAGAATTATTTAGTTGACACTGTTAGTTAAGTTCTTCAGCACTTTTTACAATGACATCAAATTTTTTGGGGCCATTTTGAATTTTGTTTAGACAGTCATTATTGTTGTTAGCAGTTAAGTCACTAAGACATTTGATGGCAAGCATAATATGGAAGAGGGATATGTCTTTACACTCAACACAGTAAAAGAAAAAGTTTTTTTTTGAAATATTTTAGGTAAGCGAGTGGTCTCTTACTCAGGCCGACACATGAGGGGTGAAAAGAATTAACACAAATACCACTGTAACATATCCACTCAACACTGGATTCGTTGTTGACGCAAATGGGGTTTCCGCACTTAGATGACATAATTTTGTTATTGTTTTGTTTGTTTTTTAGTTTTTTTTTCATGTATGATATGAGTTCACGACCACGTCTCAAGCAACAAAAAAAAACACAGGTAAGCACAAATTATTAATTTGAATTAACTGCGGTGCCGAAAGAGATTCAGGGTAGAAATTGGGTCACAGATATCGCGATTAAAAGTGCGGGGGTAAGCGAATTATGGGAAATTAAAAAGAATTTAATTATTAATCAAGAGGGAAATTGGTTATGAAGAGCGACTTGAAAACACGTCTGTACTTGGCGGCGGCTAAAGGTAGAACTAGAATAGGCGGAAGCCAACGTACGTGGTCGTACGAAACCGAGCGAAAACAAGAAATTCTTAAGACGCGCACATAATTGCGATGAGGAACTTTTCGTTTAGTTTTCGTTAACTTTTGCCGTCGGACGTGAGAGCGCTCACCGACCGCCCTTTCGTAAGTGGACTGACAGCTAGCTTCAAAAATCAAAAAAATCACTTCCAACCACTCAAGTGCATTATGGGTGACTTATGAATTTGACGTTTTGGAAAGCAACTTTTCGTTCGGTTTTGACACTAGCTTCCGACAGCTACCGCCTATTCTAGTTCTACCTTAACACATTACACAAGTAGAATGATCCGAAAAGGATTCCTGAGGTGAGACTCTCCAATTTTCTACAGAGATTTTCTCATTACAAGGCCGTGTCCGAATTGCGTTAAAATGTTGGTTAAAACTTGATGTTTGGTTAAATTTTCACAGTAGCGTGGTGAATAAAATGGGTTAAAAATTACCCAGCTCCAGAGCAGGTTAAAATTTGACACTAGTGGTTAAATTTTGAAGTTTCTCAAGAAAGAGAGAAAATTTAATTTGAAATTATTTTTATTATGTGCATGTACAAATACCTCGCGTAGTCGTTGCTGTGTTATTGCAGTCCTCGTAATAATAAGCTGATATTTTAAAAAATATAAAAGAAATTATATAAAATACTTCCTCAAATTGTTATTCATCTTACAAAATTAATGCCAATTGGTTGTTTTGTTTTATTTAGTTTTTTTTTTTTTAGTTTGTTGACAGCTGTGAAGTGTGAACTAGTGTTCGGAGACTGCATAATCAAGCAATACACAATAGGATTTTGTCCGTAATGTTTGGGGGATATAATCGATGCAAAACCTTTCAAAGTAAATCAAATTAAGAAATTTGTACTTTATTCGGGTCGAATTTTTATTTTGATACATTTCAAGCTGGATTTTGTATAAAATATTAATTTTCTGGAATAATAAAACACATTTAGTTATTTAGTTTAGTTAGGGAAATTTCTTTAATCTTTGCGGGAATTTTAAGTAAAAATCCCATTTAACCCATCCTATTTTAATCCAGTTCGGACAGCAAAAATAAAAAAATTATCCCATTTTAACCAAACGTCAAAATTTAACCAGTGGTAGAAAATTTTAACCCAATTCGGACACGGCCTTAGCCTAGTACGCAGCTGAATCGAAACGAAAATTTTCTGTGGTCTCCAAATCGATAACGATAACGATAAACGAAACGACTACGGAAAAAATAAATGTCAACAATAATTGTAAAAAAAATAAAACAAGCAAAAAAATCACAGAAGCCTTTGCTGTAATCAAAGAATCAACAAATAAAACTCGAATGTGACGTTTCCGCAGACAATTAATGATTTGTGCAAATAATTCATTTTTGAATGCGATTTTTTGTTTCGCATCAGCAGCGTATTAGGCTTTACTCGTAAGAGTGAGGTCTAGAATTTCTTTCCTGTTTTTATTACGAAATGTTGGGTGATCGCCCTCATTACATAAAATAAGGTTAGAACAGAGAATGTAATCAAAAATTAACTCACCGCTTTTGTTGATGTCCTTACCCCCCCCCCCCCCCATTGAGTGTGGTGGGCGTTGGCAGCACATCCCATCATTAAAGGTGTCCCTCGTGCTGTGGTGTAATTCACAAATCACAAGGTCGCGACCTGTCTTTCCTGGAGGGTTTTCTTCATCGTTACGGCATGTATGTTGACGCCAAAGACGAAGGACAACTTATTATATCACCATCTGACGTGGAGTGGAAAAGGTTGTAGTTTTTTGACCTTAATCCCCGGACCCGACTCTTTCGAATCAATGGTTCTTGGACTAAGGAATATCTACGTTTCCCTGAGACATGTAGAGCATTAGGTCGTATGTTGGAAATTAATTTGCACCACCAGCAGCTTTTGACTCCCCTTTACGGTTTCGAAACCATATCTCAGCACGTCAGTTTTCTCTTTCCGGAGAAGGTCAGATTTCTTGTCAATTACGAACAATAGGTCCTTTCATTCCCCACTGAGGCACTTCCTAAAGAACTGGAGCTTCCAGTCTGGTATGGAGAACTCCTTGTTCTGTTTCGCCAGCAGTTTGATTATATTTTATTTTTTGTTGCCGAAGTGGTAGAGCTGTGACGGGGAGAATCCCGAGAGAAGCGCTTCCTACAGTTCGCCAATATTGGTGATTATGTGAGTGAAGAACTCCAAGGATTTTTTCAAAAACTATTGACACAATTAATTTTATTTAAATAGGATTAATGAATAGATTTCTAGCTTTCAGTACTTCATTATAATTGTTGCCGTTGTTTTTAATAACTTTTTTCCTTTTTAAGAAATTTTTTTCTTAAATTGCCCCCTACCTCCTAACCAATGAGGAGGAAACTTGAAAATGTGTGCACGGCTGGGTGGCACGAACTTGCTCTTATGTGCGATCACACTGTCTTTTAAAATTTTAATACTCTAAAAACTATATTTATCTTATACCATTTTTATTCGATAGATAATTTTATGGTAGATCGTACAGATATTAGTTCACACAAAAATTTTTATCAAAATCGTAGGAGCCGTTTTTGAACAAAATGAGATTTTCAATACCGGTTTTTAAACATTTTTATGGGAGGTACCGTTATTTTTGGTTATTAGAATAATTTTCATTTAAAAATCTGCTAGATAGTGTTAAAAAACTGTTGGGTGCCAAGTTTAATAAAAACTGACTGAGTCGTTTTCGAATTATTAAGTTCTCAAAAAAAATTTTGAAACTTTTTTAAAAATCAAAGAAAAATTTTTTTTGAAAATTTTGGTTACAAAACTTTTAAAAATTTTTCAAACATTCTCCATATAAAAATAGATCAATATCAGTTGAACTATTTTTGAGAAAAGGGAAAATCAAAAAAAAGGTTTTATGGTAGGTACCATTTTTAACCATTTTTCGGACATTTGTTTTAATAAAATGGTTGCCTTTTTGTAAAAAAAAATTACTGAATTTTTCACAAAAAAGTTGTTGTCACGTTTTTGAGAAAATAAGATTTTCTTTTTTTGCTAAAAAATTTATACGTCAGATACCGTTATTTTTGGTCTTAAAAAAATTAAAAAAACGGGTGGGGCCGTGGGGGGGGGGTTCCCGAGTTCGATTTTTTTACTTTTTTTACGAATCCATAACTTGCCATATACAGTGCTGCCAAAAACATTCCGGATTTTTTCCCATAGTAATGATTTTCTTAATACCAAGTAGAAAACTAACAACTTTCCATAAGTTTTTTTAATAATTTGTAAAGAGTATGAGGCAAGTTAATAATAACCTTAAAAATTTAATGCTACGATGACAAGAACAATAAAACAAAATTATTTTATAAAGTTACTCAGTAACATGCCTGTGCAAAACTAACCGGATTTCAAGAAGATTGCAAGTCTCGATGTTAAAGTAACGGTTTTTTCGGGTCTTTTGACTCAAGCCGTAGATTAAAACGTTTTTACAAGTTGAGAGCTGTGTAAGTTGAAATTACATAGTGCATAAAAACACGTTATAGCAACGCGATTCGAAACGAAATAATAGAAAAGTTCCAAGCCGGTATAAAACAAAAAGTAATCGCTGAAATCTTAAAAATTCCAACGTCAACGGTTTGCGACATCATTAAAAAATTTAAAAGTGGAAAATCAGTAGAAGCAGATCATTTTGGTGGACGCCCTCGCAAAACAACAATTAAAACTGATAGGCGCATAAAGAATTTCGTGCTTAAAGACCCTTTTGCGACTTCAAAGACAATTTGTGATGAACTTAATCTACCCATAGGGCCAGGTACGGTCAGGAAGCGTTTAAGAGATTTCGGTCTTTTTGTATTTCGACCAGCTAAAAAACCTCTTCTTACTGCTAAACATCGTAAAAAAGGTAATCCGTAAAAGGTATTTGGGAAAGACTTAAAATTCCTAATCAAAACATTTAACCCAGGGTTGAATTTGCAAAAAATCATCTTAACCGGTCTTTAAGCAAATGGAGGAGTGTGCTTTTCAGTGATGAAAGCAAATTCAACTTATTTTACTCCGATGGTGCAAGGACAGTGAGGCGCTCAAAAGGTACGCGATTAAAGCCTGCAAATGTACTCCCTACAGTTAAGCACGGTGGAGCCTCGGTGATGGTTTGGGGCTGTTTTTCAGGAGCAGGCTGCGGTCATATACACCAAATCACAGGAATTATGGAGCGTTTCCAATATAGGGACATTTTGGAGTCAGTAATGCTTCCACACGCAGAGGAAGAAATGCCTCTGCGTTGGGTTTTTCAGCAGGATAATGACCCCAAACATTCTTCAAAGCTGCTAAAAGAGTGGTTTGCAACTAAAAATATTCGTGTCTTAGAATGGCCATCTCAATCACCCGATTTAAACCCAATAGAAAACTTGTGGGCCATTTTAAAAAGGCGGGTTGGGAAAAAAAAGCACACGTCAACAACTTCTCTTTTTGCAGCTTTGAAAAATGAATGTGAGAATATTCCTGCTTCTGTTTTCGAGAATTTAATTCAGTCAATGCCTCGACGATGTCGAGCTGTGATAAAAAACAGGGGTTACTGGACAAAATATTAAATAAATAATAAAAGATAATTGCAAAAAAATAAAATCCGGTTAGTTTGTCACATTAAAATTTTGAATTAACTTTAATTTTTTGAATTTTTTTTTGTTTTGATGGATAAAGTTCCATGGTTTTTGTTTCAAATATGTAATAAAATTGTTCAATAAAAATGGGAAAAAATTGCAAACATTTGATTTTTTCATTTTTATATCACAAACCAACAATGCAGTTTACCAAAAAAATTCGGAATGTACCTATATATCGCAAGTAAAAACACTTGTCTGTTGTTGCGGCTGCCCCCAGGTAGAAAAAAATAGGATCTTGAAGTGTCATTGTTGTGTAGGGATAATCGTCTTTATTTGCCTGAGTCAGGACTTCAAAATAGTTAACACATAGGTATATTAGGCACGACAATCGGCCAGCACTGGGGCTTCACGTGAGTTGCGTTCGTTTAATTATGATCCCAAGAGGAGGTTATCTGTGAAGTGGATACCTGCGTGATGGTGATTCTTGTCGGCGAATAGAATGATGAGTCCGCTACTCGGTGTGGAGGAAGTATATCTGTGTATCCACCTGATGAAACAAAAAGGAGAAAAGTTTTATTGGGGCCGCGGCTAATGCATCCGCCTACCTTGTTGGCCAGTTACGCTCGCTCATCACCTTTTGTACAGGCGAGTACCAAAAAATGTATTGGTTATTGGGGGATGGGTCTTAGGAGAAAATTCGACGGGTTTCGGTGGAGTTTGATGCGACTCTTGGTTTGTTTTGGCTAACGTGAAAGAATTTTTGTCTGCGCCGAGAAAAAGATAGTTTGCAAATAAATTCACTTTTGACGTTTTGATTGAAAAGTCAAAACAAAAAAAACGAGTACCATGTAGAATGAGTGTGTTCAGGCGCGGTATCCGCGAAAGGTAGATGGTTCAGGTATGAGATGAATAGGAATTTTTCGGATTCGGAGTTTTGAAGAAAAATATAACTTTCTTAGAAAAGGAGGACATCGGGAGGAGAGGGCCTCTTATGATAACATGTCATGAAAACAACGGCTCCCATGTACTTAAGCTCCACCTTTAAATAGAGGTTAATGCAGGTTTTCGAAAATAAGATAATATTAAGGCTAAGTTAAGCTATAGAGGTAGTGTTTCTAGTTGATAATCAAACGTCTTCAGTGCAAGAGCTGCGATTATACGTAATGTAATATTAATGTTTTTTTTTGTGATAGATTTATATTTCAAGCAAGGTTGTATCTTTTTAGTGTTTTAAATCCAAGCTTATCCGTGAAATAAAACGAAGACGGTTTAAATATTATAATAAAACGAGCGTAGTCGGAATATTTTGAAAGGGTGAGTCAAAGTTAAGTTTTTCATAACTGTAGTTTCTGAAATAAGTATAACGGTTTAGGTATCGTGGACAACGTTAGCGGTCATCTCAAGGGCGATAGCCGACGCCGCTATATTTTTTTGGGCGGAAATTTACATATGTATCCCGTTATTTTGGTGGAAAGCAAACCGACAATACATGTGATCGAAGGAGGCCTGAGACCGACTTGAATAAAAAAAAAACGGAGCATAAAAGAGATAAGTAACATTTATGCCTACCTTTTTGCAATACCTTTTATGAGGAAAAAAAAGTACAAAGTGTCGCACGATACCCTATATAATATAAAACAGAAGCATATTTCAAATATTCTCCGAACTAAGCCATTTAAGCGAATAGTAGATCCTGGAACCTAGCCAGGGAATGTCCAACAGGGTTCCCGTTCGGGCTACGCGAATCCAACAACCTACCATCTGGATTTAATTAACAAGCATAACATACTTTAAGGGTTTTCCTTTTTTTGGCAGTTGGCGCTTGAGAAGAAAAAAAAAGAATAACTATAAATTTTATTTCCATTTATTCAATTTTTTTTTGTATACATATATGTAATTATCTTTCGACCGTAAATCATTGTATTTGTAAAAGGGAATTTTGAAAAGAGTGGTAAAGGGAAGCGTTACGTTGCGGCAACTTACTCGGCCGGTTAAGTCTAGTTTCCCCTGAAGTCATCGCGGTGAACGACGTGCCTAAGAGGTACTTTTCCGACCCACAGAGCGCTCTATAGGTAGGAACGGGTTAAAGACCGTTGGGTCTCGATTTTGTGGTAACGGGTGGGGCTGGACTCAATCCAGGATTTTGAGGCCGAAGTAATTTGTTTAGGTGCTGGTTACTTTTCTAGTCCCTTTGGAACAGAAACGTAACACCCAAGCGGGACAAATAGGTCAGCCAACGAGGTCGCCTCTTTTTAGTAAACCCTTTTCGTTCTCTTTCTTTTTCTCATTTTTTTTATATCTTTTTATTGATCTATGTTCGTAAATTGAGGGTCTAAGTTTAATTTGATTGAATACTTTAAATTGGGAAAGTGTTTTTATTTTCATGTTGTAGTCATATACGTAAAATCGCCAACACTATTAGTTTTTAAACCTTTTAGAAATCATCGTATAGATGCAGTTTATTCAGACATGTTGTAAATTATGTTTTTGTTTATGCGAATCGTTTTCTTCTATGCCTAGCTTTAAACTAAGATAATAAAAGTTTGTTTTTTTTCATTGTGAACCACGCCATAACGTTGGAATTTTTATTTCCGTGAATCCGAGCGGATTTATGGAATATTAGGTTTCCCATTTTCAGGGGGTGTGAGGGTGGATGATATGGAGGGTGAAGGATGACGTCACGGTCTGGACTACCGTCGAAGGGGAATCTGGCAAACTTTAGGCCTACCAGATTCCAAGGTGAGGTGAGGGAAGCCAACTCTGCGTAAAGATCTGGCAGAGTATTCAAAGGTGGTAAGCTTGAGGAAGAAGTGAGTCAAGATGAGTTGATGATCGTGTAGGCATGATTTTATTTTTTGTAGCGTGGTGAGGTTTTATGGGTTGGCAAGATCCCCCCCCATATCCGGCGAGCTAAGCCGCGCGACGCCAGCATGCCTCTGCCTATCCCATAGAACATTCGTCCCTTTTTCCTCATCCTATCCCGTCTCGGTTTTCGGCGATTCCTATTTCCTGTTCGCTCCCGATTCCTTGTCCTGCTTCATTGGCATTCCCGGTTCCCATGTCCTATCCGTATACCTTCACCCTATTGCCCCGTTACAAATGGCGCCCAGACGTAAAGTACGAAGTTATTAAATGTTAAAATAGTCCATTGTCTAATTCAATTTCAAGAGGTTGTCGGTGACATCATCTGGGTTCCTCGTAAGTCTTGATTAGGAAAGCAGACAAGCATACCAAATTAATGGCGACGAGGGGCTTAGGGATTGTCAGCGGAAGCAGTTTGAAGTTGTATATATGTGTGTAATTACACTCGCGGCCGGAGAGCGGCTTCTAGTAAGTCTTTGACAGGAAGGTCAAGTACGTACCTGTCGAATAGCGACTGGAAGTGGGATTTGGCGGCGGGGGTAATTAATGTCCCGTCAAGTTTACAAGAGTTGCTGCGGGTAGAGTCGAAAGGAAACGTAAGTCTTAATCGGGATAGCTCGTTAGAAGGCCCGATTAATCGCGACGAGGAGTTTTGATTCTGGACGTAGCAACAGTTGTAACATGTTTGTTTAGTTCGTGAAGGAGATTCTTACAAGTTACCACTTTTGAGGGAGTTTAAAGAAATATATAGTCCGACTGTAACGTCATATATTAGAAAGAGAATCCACCGGAATACATAAGCCACCCAAAACACCCCCGCATATTATGAAATAAAGAGTTCACTCAGCAACCAATTAGAAATAAATTTTAAGGGAGTTCTTCGTATCACCATCCCAATAAAAAAAAAATATATATAATAATAATAATAAAATAATAACGAACGGAATATAGTAATAAACTAATCTCGTGTTCTTTATTCAAGAGTAAAGTCAGAAGGTGTAGATAAAAGTGTTAGAGTCTGAAAAATAGGATTGGTAAAATAGTAAACTAGCAAATAAAGCTATAGAAATTCGGCGTATGAAGGCGTATACATTATTAACTAAACTAAGCTAAATAAAAATTAATAATAGAAATATAAACAATCATAAACAAAAAAAAAAAATAAAAATTTAAATTAGATTAAAGTAACTCAAGTCGCTAGATAGAGTATACATATAAGAAAATAAAAAAAGGAGGTAGTTAAGGTTATAGAAGGAAAAGAAAACAAGAATTAATTAATAGGAGAAAGAGAATAAAAGTTAAGTAGATAGAAAACCTGCATTAGAAGTAGGGAAGCTACATGTTATATGAACTTCGGCAAAGGGTTGTTGTCATTATTTATCAAGTTCCATTAGGGCATGATTGCTAAAGAAGAAGAAGAAATTAAGAAAATAGTTAAAATATCATATCAAGAAGGGCATACTACCACACGATCTCGATACTCGCGTATTTTAAACAAAGTTAGTACAATGCCGATCGAACATTCACCTCCACAGAAACCCGGAGATACGAATCCATCCGAAACCCAACAGGGTGTCTCAAGCGAGAACATACCATTATTTCCTTTTCCCCCACCACAAATTCAGAGTACAGATAGACCTCGAGATACCTCGACCGACACTGAGTCGTCACCGGCCTATAGTAACATTACGGAAGGGGGTTCCGCAGCCGGGGGAATTCAGGTTCAGAGGATCAGTCCCGGACCGCCAGAGGGTGAAAGGGTTCAGAATTCAAATAAAGCGACTGAACGAAATCCTACAACTAGCCGAATGACAGAGACAATTGCGGGTCAACGCGATCAACCTAGAGGTGATAGTATCATTTCAACCGAGTTGATTTCGGCGATTAATGTAGCGGTGGGAAATGCATGTCAACAATATACCAACTCTCTTAGAGGAAAGTTAACGGAGTCTCTGAAATTAGAAATGCAAAAGAATTTTATGGAATTAATAGACAGGAGTATTCAAATGAATCACCAAGTAGTTCCACTCGTAGGGAGGGACCCTACCCCAGGTGTCAATGAGGGAGTTAGGGAACCATCGGGTAGGCGATCCGAACCAGAAATTCGGGGTCCATCGCGACTAGATCCAACATCAAGACCTTTCGTACCAGTAGGTAACGCTACCGTTCAAGTCCAAGATAGGCTTCTCGAGAGGGATATACCTGAGAGCCGTGGTTACCGGCCAGCGGGTCATCGGGATTCGCCGTTCGTGGGAATTCAGAATCCGCCAAGCGGATATGTCCACAATCCTAGAGCATTAGTTTCTAATCCAGTAAGAGTTCCGATAAAAATAGATAAATGGGGCTTGAAGTTTAGCGGCCAATTAGATGTACTCACGGTGGAAGATTTTGTTTTCCGGCTGGAAACACTTCAGAGTCAGCACCTCTGTCCCTGGGCGGAAATTCTGCGCGATTTTCATCTTCTACTCACAGGTGCGGCTCATGACTGGTACTGGCAGTTTCAACGAACCCATTATCGTCCCGACTGGCCAATGCTTCGAGACGCATTAATGCGCCAATTTCGGAACTCAAAGTCCGATTATGAGATTATGAGGGACATGATGGACCGTGCGCAAGGTGCCAGGGAATCCAGCGAGGACTTTTTCGCGGCTGTGAGTAAATTGAGAACCCAACTCAGAGTGCCAATTCCAGAGGTGGATTTGGTTCGAATTCTCAAGCGCAATCTAAATGAGAGGGTCGGTCGAATGGTATACCCCCAGCCTATTTTTACGTTAGATCAGTTGAGGGTGGCATGCAAAGATGTTGAGTATTCATTCCCGCTGAAAGATAGAGAGGTTGCAAAACATCAAAGGCCCTCCGTGCGATACGTGACAAATGAGCTTGATTTTGAAGAATCGCATCCTGAAGACGAAAATCTGGCAGCAATCAATTATCAAGGCGGTAGGCCAAAGGCCTCTCGTGGCACCGGCGAATCTAGTGCTATGACGTGTTGGAACTGCAAGCTTCGGGGCCACACGTTCATGGATTGTCCTTCCGCTACCAGAAATATTTTCTGCTACCGTTGCGGCCAAGAGGGAGTTATTACCCCCAAATGTCAACATTGCAACCCGGGAAACAAGGCCAGGAACACGACGCCAAAGGGGGAGTCGTGTTCCGCGCAAACACTCCAATGGACCCTGAAAGAAATATAGATGTTCCTAACCTAAATAAAAAATTCAAATCTTAACCAGACGAAAGGAAACCTATGAAGAGGATAAAACAAAAAAATTCGAGATTAAACCGTTACATATTAGAATAAGAGAGTATAACTCAGCTAGGGATAGGATATTTAACTTAAATAATTCTAAAGTATCAAATAAGATTTTAAAGGCGAGAAACCGGTATAAACTTAGAAAAGAAACAAAGCAAAATATTTCATCAACCATAGTAGATATTTCAACCGATCCGAGACCCTACGTAAAAGTTGATATTGCTGGTAAGGAAATTCTCGGTCTCTTAGATAGTGGGGCCAGTATTAGTATCTTGGGTAAAGGATGTGTCGAAATGGTGACAGAAGCAGGTATTCAAATCCTTCCGCATAAGTCGGGTGTTAAAACCGCCGACGGCAAAAACCAGGCGATTGTAGGAAAAATTAAAACTGAAATAATCTTTAAAAACCAAAAGCACATTATTACATTTTATCTTGTTCCCAATTTAGAGCAAGGATTATACTTAGGCGTAGATTTCTGGAAAGAGTTCAAAATTGCACCTAATGTGGTCAGCGCTGTTTCGCTTCCCGAAGAAGACGCGGGTCATATAAATGCTCCCGAGTTAACATCTGATCAGCGTTGCGAGTTGGAGGCGGTCAAGCGGAAATTTCTTGATTATGACCGCCACGGGCTCGGAAAAACATCGTTAATGGAACATGTTATCGATACAGGAAACGCGGAGCCTGTAAAGCAGCGGCACTACCCTGTTTCTCCAGCGGTACAAGCCCTTTTGTACCAGGAAATAGACAGAATGCTTAAGCTCGGCGTTGTGGAGGAGAGTGAGAGTCCTTGGTGCTCGCCTGTTGTCCTTATAAAGAAGCCAGCAGTAGACGGCACTATTAAGTACCGTTTCTGTCTGGATTCTCGTAAGGTCAACGCGTTAAGCAAGAAGGACGCTAACCCTCTTCCTCATATCGAAGGGCTTATCAGTCGTCTACCCAACACCTACTTCATCAGTAGCGTGGACTTGAAGGAGGCATTCTGGCAAATACCGCTGGAGAAGGAGAGTAGGGAGAAAACTGCGTTTGCGGTACCGGGAAGGCCCCTATACCAGTTCACTGTAATGCCTTTTGGCCTGTGCAATGCAGCTCAAAGGCTTTGCCGTTTAATGGATAAGGTCATTCCTGCACGACTCAGGGACAACGTTTTCGTGTATTTAGACGACTTGTTGATCATTGCGCCAAATTTCGAGACCCATATCACCTTGCTGGGTGAAGTAGCCGAGTGTCTAAGGAAAGCCAATCTCACCATCAACGTTAATAAGTCAAAATTTTGTTTTAAAGAGCTGAAATATTTGGGTTTTATCGTTGGTGGTGGGAAGTTGAAAGCCGACCCTGAAAAGGTCGAGGCCGTTGTCGATTTTCCCGTACCGAAAAATGCGAGGCAAGTGCGCCGGCTGCTTGGTCTAGCGGGGTGGTATAGGCGGTTTATTAAAGACTTTTCTAGCTTGACCGCGCCCCTAACGGATACCCTGAGAAAAAAAAGCGGTAAATTCAAAATGACGAATGAAGCCATAGTGGCATTTGAGGAACTTAAAAAGGCCCTTACGACAGCTCCGGTTCTCTCCCATCCGGATTTCAATAAACGATTTTACGTTCAATGTGATGCGTCTGACTCGGGAATAGGAGCAGTGCTGTTCCAGAAAAACACCGAAAACGAGGAGGTTCCGATTTCATACTTTTCACAAAAGTTAAATAAGTGTCAAAGAAACTATAGTGTGACCGAGAGAGAGTGTATGGCAGCGGTGATGGCGATAAAAAAGTTCAGGCCCTATGTCGAGGGCATGGAATTTACGGTCATAACCGACCACTCTAGTCTCAAATGGTTAATGACCATGAAAGATCTGAGTGGAAGGCTGGCTCGGTGGAGCTTAGAACTCCAAGCCTATGCTTTTGACATAGAGCACCGAAAGGGAGCGCTTAACGTCGTGCCGGACACTCTTTCTCGGGCACACTTGGAAAGTATTGAGATCGGAGACATATCTCCATTAATTGACCTTGATTCGAATGAGTTCATGTCAGAAGAATACAAAAGTCTTATATCTACCATCAAAAACCACCAAGATGAGTTACCAGATCTTAAAATTGAAGGTGACTTTGTATATAAGAAATCGCTACCATTAACAGAGGAAGAGTTACGGGAACACAATTGGCGGTTGTGGGTGCCTTCAGGGTTAACGGAGGAATTAATAGCTAAGGCACACGATCCCCCGCAAGCAGCTCATGGTGGTATTGCGAAAACCCTTAATCGCGTACGCCAGTATTTCTATTGGCCAAACATGACCATTCAAATTAGGCAATATGTCTCAAAATGTGAAATTTGTAAACAGTGCAAACCATCCTGTCAAATTCTCCGCCCCACTATTGATAATAATTTCGAGCTTAATCGTCCGTTTCAGAAATTATATGTGGATTTCTTGGGCTCGTACCCTAGATCCAAAGCGGGAAATGCTTATGTTTTTGTCGTCTTAGAACACTTGTCCAAATATGTCTTCTTAGAACCATTACGTTCAGCTAATAGTAGTAGCATAATCAAATTCCTCAGAAATGATATTTTTAATGCATTTGGAGTGCCCCAGATAATCCATTCGGATAATGGGCAACAATTCTTATCCAAAGATTTTCAAAACCTTTTGCAGAAGTATGGAATCCGACATTTCCGAACTGCTTACTATTCACCGCAGTCCAACGCCTCGGAAAGGGTTAACAGAACTCTTTTATCGGCCATACGGTCTTATCTGAAAGAGGATCAACGCGACTGGGATATACACCTGAGTGATATTGCAGGCGCGTTGAGAAGTTCTGTTCACTCTGCTACTGGTGTGTCACCATACTTTGCTCTGTTTGGAGTAAACATGATGACGCATGGTAGTGGATATGGGCTGATTCAGAAACTGAGTTTGGTGGACGATGGAGAGCTGTTGACTCTTCCCAGGCAAAATAGGTTGCAATGTATCCGAGATAAGGTTAAAGAAAGTATTCTGAAGGCAAAGGAGAAGGGTGCAAAAACATATAACCTTAGAGCAAAGAATGTCCAATATGTACCTGGCCAGGAGGTATATCGACGAAATTTCGTCTTGAGTGATACTTCTAAATATCTAGCTTCTAAACTGTGCCCCAAGTTTATCAAATGCAGGATAGTAAAAGCAATAGGAAAAAATTTGTATGAACTGGAAAATCTAGGAGGCAAGAAAATCGGCATATACCATGCAAAAGACATTAAGCAATAGTTCTTGAATAGGTGATATAAATATTTGGGCTAAGTCCCTCTGTGTAGTGCAGCCTTGGGCGGGTCTGAAGGGGTAGGTACAATAAAATACGAGTCTTCATCTTGAGATTTTTTGGACAGCGAACTTATTGATTTAAATGTTTATTCTCTTAAGGAAACTAGTTCGGTATCAGAGTTTATTTATTATCTAGTCTATTTATTTAACTGGTTATTTATGTATATGTCACAGGTATTTATTATATATTTACTTAGAGAGTTAGAATTTATTTATTTGGCATAGGTAATTATATTGTAGGACCGAAAGATAGCGTCTATTTATTTATTTATTTATTTACGACATATTATAGTATTTATTTATTTAGTTATATTTCTATTTGTGAGATATTATAGTATATTATTTGTTTATTAAGGTATTTGTTTATCTGGGACAGATTATATTATTAACTTCTGATAGATATTATTTATTTGTATATTTATTTATATATTTAATTAAATATTTATTATTAGTATGTCCGTTAGAAGGAGTCTTTTGGTGAATGGATCACCGAGTGAAACTTTCATTCTTGCAGAACCTGTGATCGGGCAGATTTTTGTAAAGGCAGCTGTTAATACCTTCGGTTTGCGTCTGAAAAGTCGATGCAAGTCAAATGTTATGAAAGTAGGCCTTTAACTCTTTCATGATTATGCGATATTGTTTGCGATAGGCGGGCACGGGATGGGGTGGAAGCTCCGGTTCTGGACTAGTTAACAACCAACAAAGATCTTTCCGAGCGGTGGTTCTGTGGAATACATGGTTGGCTTTCATTTGATATCCGATTTATTGAAACCTCTATTGCCTATTTAAGGTTTAAATATTGTAGAGATTATTTATTCATATACTTATTTATATATTTACATAGTCACAGATATTATTTAATCATTTGTCCTTTATTAAGTATTCAATTATTATCATTATTTAGGTAGCAGTAGAACCATTATTGTATTTCTTTCATATCGTTATTCATTTTATGATATACTCTGTTTTTATTGTTCAAGGTAGATGCCCGTTTTGTAAGTTATACAAAAAAAAAAATAAAAAAAAAAAAACTCGTATTTTATTTTATCAATCTCGTTTGACTAGTACCTCGGTTCTCTCGTTAAGGGATATATTCTTGTAAAGATCTATTGGGTCTTCCTTTGGGGCAGACTAGGATTAATAGACTAAGATTTCCTAAGCCGTAAGGTTCGATTTGGTTCAAATAAGGATTGCGCTTCCCCCGGTAGGACAAATCCGTCGTTAGTCTGCGAGCTTTAAATCAGTATATTGAAGGGGAGCAAAAAACTAATACTAAAAATAATACCTCAAAGTTAATTACGACCTACGCAGAAAAATTACCTGAGTTTAGGATATTTCTGAAGGATATCCGGACCATAAAAGCTTGTTCTGAGTAAAAGACAGAGAGACCCCATCCAGGGGTGTCAAAGCCGAGACGGTAATATGCCTTTGCAAAGGGCTACATACATGCATATTCAATAAAGAAAAAAAAAACAATTACAACCTGGTAGATTAGAAATACTTAGGCGAAACCTAAAATTAGTAACTGGATTGCCCGGCTCAACGGGGGGTGGGTTCATCCCCAGCGTCTCATTTTTTTTTTGCATTAGATGAAGGTAGCCTGTCACCGTCTTTGTTGCATTCAGAGAACTTCCAAATCCGGAGATTTGTTGCGGCTGCCCCCAGGTAGAAAAAAATAGGATCTTGAAGTGTCATTGTTGTGTAGGGATAATCGTCTTTATTTGCCTGAGTCAGGACTTCAAAATAGTTAACACATAGGTATATTAGGCACGACAATCGGCCAGCACTGGGGCTTCACGTGAGTTGCGTTCGTTTAATTATGATCCCAAGAGGAGGTTATCTGTGAAGTGGATACCTGCGTGATGGTGATTCTTGTCGGCGAATAGAATGATGAGTCCGCTACTCGGTGTGGAGGAAGTATATCTGTGTATCCACCTGATGAAACAAAAAGGAGAAAAGTTTTATTGGGGCCGCGGCTAATGCATCCGCCTACCTTGTTGGCCAGTTACGCTCGCTCATCACCTTTTGTACAGGCGAGTACCAAAAAATGTATTGGTTATTGGGGGATGGGTCTTAGGAGAAAATTCGACGGGTTTCGGTGGAGTTTGATGCGACTCTTGGTTTGTTTTGGCTAACGTGAAAGAATTTTTGTCTGCGCCGAGAAAAAGATAGTTTGCAAATAAATTCACTTTTGACGTTTTGATTGAAAAGTCAAAACAAAAAAAACGAGTACCATGTAGAATGAGTGTGTTCAGGCGCGGTATCCGCGAAAGGTAGATGGTTCAGGTATGAGATGAATAGGAATTTTTCGGATTCGGAGTTTTGAAGAAAAATATAACTTTCTTAGAAAAGGAGGACATCGGGAGGAGAGGGCCTCTTATGATAACATGCCATGAAAACAACGGCTCCCATGTACTTAAGCTCCACCTTTAAATAGAGGTTAATGCAGGTTTTCGAAAATAAGATAATATTAAGGCTAAGTTAAGCTATAGAGGTAGTGTTTCTAGTTGATAATCAAACGTCTTCAGTGCAAGAGCTGCGATTATACGTAATGTAATATTAATGTTTTTTTTTGTGATAGATTTATATTTCAAGCAAGGTTGTATCTTTTTAGTGTTTTAAATCCAAGCTTATCCGTGAAGTAAAACGAAGACGGTTTAAATATTATAATAAAACGAGCGTAGTCGGAATATTTTGAAAGGGTGAGTCAAAGTTAAGTTTTTCATAACTGTAGTTTCTGAAATAAGTATAACGGTTTAGGTATCGTGGACAACGTTAGCGGTCGTCTCAAGGGCGATAGCCGACGCCGCTATATTTTTTTGGGCGGAAATTTACATATGTATCCCGTTATTTTGGTGGAAAGCAAACCGACAATACATGTGATCGAAGGAGGCCTGAGACCGACTTGAATAAAAAAAAAACGGAGCATAAAAGAGATAAGTAACATTTATGCCTACCTTTTTGCAATACCTTTTATGAGGAAAAAAAAGTACAAAGTGTCGCACGATACCCTATATAATATAAAACAGAAGCATATTTCAAATATTCTCCGAACTAAGCCATTTAAGCGAATAGTAGATCCTGGAACCTAGCCAGGGAATGTCCAACAGGGTTCCCGTTCGGGCTACGCGAATCCAACAACCTACCATCTGGATTTAATTAACAAGCATAACATACTTTAAGGGTTTTCCTTTTTTTGGCAGTTGGCGCTTGAGAAGAAAAAAAAAGAAGAACTATAAATTTTATTTCCATTTATTCAATTTTTTTTTGTATACATATATGTAATTATCTTTCGACCGTAAATCATTGTATTTGTAAAAGGGAATTTTGAAAAGAGTGGTAAAGGGAAGCGTTACGTTGCGGCAACTTACTCGGCCGGTTAAGTCTAGTTTCCCCTGAAGTCATCGCGGTGAACGACGTGCCTAAGAGGTACTTTTCCGACCCACAGAGCGCTCTATAGGTAGGAACGGGTTAAAGACCGTTGGGTCTCGATTTTGTGGTAACGGGTGGGGCTGGACTCAATCCAGGATTTTGAGGCCGAAGTAATTTGTTTAGGTGCTGGTTACTTTTCTAGTCCCTTTGGAACAGAAACGTAACACCCAAGCGGGACAAATAGGTCAGCCAACGAGGTCGCCTCTTTTTAGTAAAGCCTTTTCGTTCTCTTTCTTTTTCTCATTTTTTTTATATCTTTTTATTGATCTATGTTCGTAAATTGAGGGTCTAAGTTTAATTTGATTGAATACTTTAAATTGGGAAAGTGTTTTTATTTTCATGTTGTAGTCATATACGTAAAATCGCCAACACTATTAGTTTTTAAACCTTTTAGAAATCATCGTATAGATGCAGTTTATTCAGACATGTTGTAAATTATGTTTTTGTTTATGCGAATCGTTTTCTTCTATGCCTAGCTTTAAACTAAGATAATAAAAGTTTGTTTTTTTTCATTGTGAACCACGCCATAACGTTGGAATTTTTATTTCCGTGAATCCGAGCGGATTTATGGAATATTAGGTTTCCCATTTTCAGGGGGTGTGAGGGTGGATGATATGGAGGGTGAAGGATGACGTCACGGTCTGGACTACCGTCGAAGGGGAATCTGGCAAACTTTAGGCCTACCAGATTCCAAGGTGAGGTGAGGGAAGCCAACTCTGCGTAAAGATCTGGCAGAGTATTCAAAGGTGGTAAGCTTGAGGAAGAAGTGAGTCAAGATGAGTTGATGATCGTGTAGGCATGATTTTATTTTTTGTAGCGTGGTGAGGTTTTATGGGTTGGCAAGATCCCCCCCCATATCCGGCGAGATAAGCCGCGCGACGCCAGCATGCCTCTGCCTATCCCATAGAACATTCGTCCCTTTTTCCTCATCCTATCCCGTCTCGGTTTTCGGCGATTCCTATTTCCTGTTCGCTCCCGATTCCTTGTCCTGCTTCATTGGCATTCCCAGTTCCCATGTCCTATCCGTATACCTTCACCCTATTGCCCCGTTACACTGTCTGTTTTGGGTGGAAAGATTTGATTTTTTTGCAATGCACTCGTGCGTATACCTACTTTTTCTTATTTTATTTGAAATATGGTGGAGCAATGTGCAATAGGTTGGAACTTGGCCTATTGTTAGAATCAAGAATATTATTTGACAAATTTAAAAAAAAAAATATAAAATGAATTCAACCAATTGCTGTGTTTTATTTTCCCCCAGATCCAAACCAGATTGGATTTGCTTACGAAAATACATGTAATACAAAAACAACACAATTTTTTTGAATTTGGATTTTCAAATCCAATTCGAACACTCACCCTTAATTTGTAAAAGTCGTCAGTAGTGTAAAGAAAAAAGACAACGGGTGTACACAAATAAAAAAACAAAAGAAAAAAATAGTTGGGTGTATAACAAGTTGTAACTGAAATCCTGGGTTGTTTTATTTTCATTATATGATATGGATTGGATCTGAGGGAAAATAAAACGCATCTAATAAGTTTTTTCAACAATTTTATTGGCTAAATAATAATTATAATAATCCATTTTTCCCTGAGCAGCATTAAGTAATATCTCAGCTGATGTAGAAGGTTCATATATTGGAATAAATGTTATAAATTCGTTATTTTTTTCTGGAGATTAAAATTAAAATTTTTTTTATTTCAGATACTTCAAGTAATTTATCGATAGAAACACGAATTTGCTTGAATTGAATTTCATGATCCAAAAATTAGTACTTTTTTATTATTATTATGGTTAGGTAGTGCAAAGAAAAAAGCCAACAAACACATGAAAAATATACAAACACAATGCAAAAAAGAGATGGTTATATACCCCGTCTGTCACTATGATCTTGTCTGTTTTATTATGAGGATCTGATCCATATTAGATCATGTGTATAATAAAATACAGCTATTTGTTTGGCGGTACTGTAAAAAAGAATTGGACAAAAATTTAAATTTTATTATTCTCAAAAAAACTCATGGTTGCTGGAATTTCAAGATTTTCAATTTTATTCCATTTGATAGGAGGCTCTGGAAAATAAAAGTAATTAGGCACAGACTTAAAATTATATGTAAGTAAGCATTCTTTTTAAATTATGTTATTATTTTATTTATTTTTACTTTAAATTGATGGATTAAATAAAAGTAATTAGGCACAGACTTAAAATTATAAGTTAGTAAGCATTCTTTTTAAATTATGTTATTATTTTATTTATTTTTACTTCAAATTGATGGAGGAAGTTTGCTACCTTATCTTTTAAGTCCTTTGAATTCATTTTTTAAAGATTTTAGTGATCAACCAATAAAAATAATATTTAAAATGAGAGATGAGCACAATGACAATGATATAAAAAGTAACAAATTGTTATTAAAATTGATTTTGCACTACATAAGTAGTAAAAATAAAAGTAAATTAAATATGAAAAATAAAAATATTTTCCGTATATACATGTATTTACAAACATACATACTTATCTAATACAATACAATTGTTTATATTTATGTAATAAAAATGGTTATAGAAAGTGGTATGTACATTAACACGTCATGTTAGTATGTCAATTTAAGAAAATAATAAAAAAAAAAAAATTTACAAAATTTGCAATAGCTGTATCATGTATGTATTTTATTTTCTCCCAAATTTGAACACATGTATTACAAAAACAACAGAGATCCAACGTTGATTTATATTTGGATTTCCAAATCCATTTTGAACACACACCTTTGATTTCCAAATGGCGTCGGTTGTGTAAAAAAAAAAGAGCCCACGTAACACGGGTACATACATACATAGGCATGTATAAATTAATAAAAAAAAAAAACAATTGGAAAAAAGAGATGGGCATATAACAATGTTGTCACTTGTCACTGTGATTCTGGGTAGTTTTATTTTCATGATCTGTCCTGGGGTGGAATCGGCTAAGTTGATTTATGACTGTAACATTTGTGATAGTCAAATGTAATCAAAAGAATTTTTGCGTCTGTGTAATGTGATCAATAAAATAATTTTTAAATTTGGTATCACTTTAGAAGAAAAACTTTGAAATTTGTTATAATTGCATTTTTTTAAATCTGCCGGCAAATTTATTTGTGTTTTGTTCGTCTAGACGTTGTTGTGTGCACTTGAAGTAAAATTGATTTAAACAAAAATGTAAGTAAACATTTATGTACATATATTGCATTATTGTTTACTAGACTATAGCTATAAAATATAAAATGTTTGTCAATAGGATTCCCAACAAAGCTGAAATTCAATTGTTAAGCCTAGTACGCAGTTGGGGAAAAATTTTATTTCTCATACAAAAATTTTTCCCAGGACAAATTTTGTCTCGGATTTTTCTTACGGCCAGTTGTACAATAGTGGTTCAGCCTCGGTTCAAGATTTTAATTCACCGATTTCGGCGGACTAACTAAGGTTCAACGCTGGTTCAAGTATGTAATTGGTTATTATCACACACTTGAACAGTAAACCACTGTTGAAACTCAATTAATCCGCCGGAATCGATGGATAAAATTGCTGAACCACGGTTTAAATATTTGTACAACTGGCCCTTAAAGCCTAGTACGCACTTCGGGAAAAATTTTATTTCTCATACAAATTTTTTCCCAGGACAAATTTTGTCTCGGATTTTTCTTAAGCAGTACGCAGTTCAAACGCAAAATCCAAACTTTTTTTCCAAACTGTACATACCAAAGTCTCCACATAATTTTTCCCCGACAAATAATGTTCGAAGCATTATTTTGTTAGACAAATGTTGACGTTTCATGAATATCACGTTTTTTATCAACGAAAAACATATTTTCGTTTTAACATTTCCAATTTTGAAAGGTATTATGTGAAAGATGACCAAAAAAACATAAAATAAAACATGAAAGAAAGTTACGGGAATAAGTTATATAAAACAGCTGTTTTCACACAGTCAGTGGCGTAGCTAATAGGAAAGGGTTCAAGAGGGCCAAATTACTAGTGCGGCAACTTTTTTAATCCAAGAAAATATACTAAATTTTCATAGAAATTACTTTTGAATGACAACATAAACTCGCTGTAAAGGCTGCAAACCCTTTTTTGTACTGATTTTTTTTGTTATATTAATATTGCAGGGTAGATTTACAAAATAAAAAAAAATATTTTTGCCTACGTTACTGTCCTCATTTGAATTTTATTTTTATCTCTACACCTTCAAAATTTGTCTCGAGAAAAAGAATGTGGATATAAAATTTAGTTTGTCTCGATCCGCGTACTAGGCTTTAACAAACTTTATGGAACAAAATCCCGATTCGGCCAAATCCTTTTCGGGAAATAGCTTAAATTCCAGGGATTCACAGAGAATGCAGTGGAAGAAGCTCACTCGAATGTTGAATGAAAATGGGCCTCCTACAAAGTCAACAGCAGAGTGGAAAAGGGTAGGTATTTATATTTAATTGATTGGTGTCCTCTCATTGTTTGCCCAGATTTGGACTATTCGCAAATACAACACGAAGAAAAAATTAATTGCAAATACAAAATCTATTGCACAAACGGGAGGAGGACCTTTCACAGAAAAAGCGTTGGACAGTGTGGACGAGGTGATAATTCAAGCATGTGGCATTGAAGCAGCAGTGGAGAGAACATGTGGAGTATCCAGTTTCGGATGCAATGAACATGGTGAGTTTTAAGAAATTTTAGTTTCAAAGTTTTAATTTATGACTTTTTTTAATTTGCAGAGTTAGATACTGTTTTAACAGAACTCCTTTCCAAGCCAGTAGATGCGACATTGGAACCAACGCCGACCCCAGCGTCCACTTCCAAACGCAGCAAGCCACAAAAAAAGTCGAGGAGAATACGCTTCTAGCCGAAAGGCAACTGGAACTCCAGCAAAAATTTGTTAATTTGCAACAGTGATGGAAATCGACTTTTTTCGATTGTACTGAACGCTGAAACAAAATAGTACTGAAAAAGAACAAATAGTACTGGGCTCTTTTAAATGGATAAAAACTAGCAAACACACAAATTCAAAAACAAAATTGATTTATTACGAAAAAAAAAAAATTATTTGTTATAAATATTAAGGTAACATAGTAAAGGAACTTCATTATTATAGCTAAATAAATAACGGACAGATCCCGTATCACAGTAAGGAGCCAGTTGCAGGTTTCATTGAATCTCATCATTGAATATTTAAATTTTTCGTTTTGAGGTTTTTAAAATCCTAAATCATTATTAAACTGTCAGGTTTATTTTGCCATTAAAATAATCACTTTTGCTTCCTTAACATCTTAAAATTAAAAATTAAATTTTCAATGATTATTACGTACATATAACTGGTGCCTTAGATAAGAAAATAATAGTAAGTTAGGTAATTAACATTTTTTTTTACTCTAAAAGTTCTTCTTTTTGAAGAGGATTGTTTGTCACGTTTTTATTCATAAGATCTTTATTAATTACAAAATTGTGACAACATTCCTTTTTTAAAAGATTTTTGGTTTCTATCAGCATTCATTTTTCAAAAACCAAATTTTTTCCCAAAATTCCGATACAGATACATTTTCAGTTTCTTAATATATTCGCAGTCAGCTAGAGCTCTATATTCGTTGCATATAGCTTCAATATTTTTGTGTTCATTAGGAAAAAAAAATTTAAAACAAATTGAACCATGGAGTTAACTTGGTTGCGAAACGCAACTTTTGGAGTTGAGGTCACTTGAACTTAAAAATTGGAAGCTAAATATGTACTCTTACATTTTCAGTTCAGTATTTAAAAGCAAATGACCGCCTTCAGCCCAAGTGGGGATGGTTTTGAAATTGGGTAATTGGGCTTTGAGTATGTTCGCATCGCACATAGATTTTTTTAATGGAGATAAGAGAAAATTATCAATTTTGTACAAACAATTCAAAATTGTACTGAAAGTGGCAAAGGTGTACTTACGTACTGAGAAAATCAAATTGTACTGAATTCAGTACAATAGTAAGGCTTTTTCCATCAGTGATTTGCAAATTGGAAAGTTGGGAGACATCGACAAAACTCTACAATCAGTCAACACTTCAATAAGTGAATTGAAGGATTGTGTGAAGTTGCTATGCCAGGAAAAGCAAAAGGAAAGAGAGTGTACAAATGCTTTGAAAAAAGAAGAACTCCAACTAAAAAGAATGGAGTTGGAGCTGGCCAAAGCAGTCAATGAGATCCGAATCTTGGAGTTAAGCAAGAAATGAGCCGGCACAATTTTATTTTAATAATTACTTACCTATGCGTTCAAAATAGATAAATATGTACTTCATTTAAACATAATATTATTATTATGTATATATTTATTAGATTCAAATCTAAGCTGTGAATTTTGTGTGATGTTTTTGTTTTAATGAAGTTCTTTTTTTTTAATGACAACAATAGAAACATTGTTTTTGTTTTTTCTCTTGTGGACTAAGTAAGAGTGTTTATGTATTGAATGAATTCAATTGAAAGTATTATTTTTTCATTTAGTCCAAAAATAATGCGTTTCGCCTAGGTACGACAGTTAGGCTCATCAGTTAGATGCTGTCGACCCTTCTAAGACGCAATATTTTGGTCGATGCTATCGACACTAATACAATTTGCAGCATTAACACACTGCAAATTATATTTTTCTAGTGAGTTTATTAGACTACTTTAACTAGAAAAAAAAACCCAATATGGGTAAACAAGAAGAAGACAAATTAATGACAACAATAGAAACATTGTTTTTGTTTTTTCTCTTGTGGACTAAGTAAGAGTGTTTATGTATTGAATGAATTCAATTGAAAGTATTATTTTTTCATTTAGTCCAAAAATAATGCGTTTCGCCTAGGTACGACAGTTAGGCTCATCAGTTAGATGCTGTCGACCCTTCTAAGACGCAATATTTTGGTCGATGCTATCGACACTAATACAATTTGCAGCATTAACACACTGCAAATTATATTTTTCTAGTGAGTTTATTAGACTACTTTAACTAGAAAAAAAAACCCAATATGGGTAAACAAGAAGAAGACAAATTAATGACAACAATAGAAACATTGTTTTTGTTTTTTCTCTTGTGGACTAAGTAAGAGTGTTTATGTATTGAATGAATTCAATTGAAAGTATTATTTTTTCATTTAGTCCAAAAATAATGCGTTTCGCCTAGGTACGACAGTTAGGCTCATCAGTTAGATGCTGTCGACCCTTCTAAGACGCAATATTTTGGTCGATGCTATCGACACTAATACAATTTGCAGCATTAACACACTGCAAATTATATTTTTCTAGTGAGTTTATTAGACTACTTTAACTAGAAAAAAAAACCCAATATGGGTAAACAAGAAGAAGACAAATTAATGACAACAATAGAAACATTGTTTTTGTTTTTTCTCTTGTGGACTAAGTAAGAGTGTTTATGTATTGAATGAATTCAATTGAAAGTATTATTTTTTCATTTAGTCCAAAAATAATGCGTTTCGCCTAGGTACGACAGTTAGGCTCATCAGTTAGATGCTGTCGACCCTTCTAAGACGCAATATTTTGGTCGATGCTATCGACACTAATACAATTTGCAGCATTAACACACTGCAAATTATATTTTTCTAGTGAGTTTATTAGACTACTTTAACTAGAAAAAAAAACCCAATATGGGTAAACAAGAAGAAGACAAATTAATGACAACAATAGAAACATTGTTTTTGTTTTTTCTCTTGTGGACTAAGTAAGAGTGTTTATGTATTGAATGAATTCAATTGAAAGTATTATTTTTTCATTTAGTCCAAAAATAATGCGTTTCGCCTAGGTACGACAGTTAGGCTCATCAGTTAGATGCTGTCGACCCTTCTAAGACGCAATATTTTGGTCGATGCTATCGACACTAATACAATTTGCAGCATTAACACACTGCAAATTATATTTTTCTAGTGAGTTTATTAGACTACTTTAACTAGAAAAAAAAACCCAATATGGGTAAACAAGAAGAAGACAAATTAATGACAACAATAGAAACATTGTTTTTGTTTTTTCTCTTGTGGACTAAGTAAGAGTGTTTATGTATTGAATGAATTCAATTGAAAGTATTATTTTTTCATTTAGTCCAAAAATAATGCGTTTCGCCTAGGTACGACAGTTAGGCTCATCAGTTAGATGCTGTCGACCCTTCTAAGACGCAATATTTTGGTCGATGCTATCGACACTAATACAATTTGCAGCATTAACACACTGCAAATTATATTTTTCTAGTGAGTTTATTAGACTACTTTAACTAGAAAAAAAAACCCAATATGGGTAAACAAGAAGAAGACAAATTAATGACAACAATAGAAACATTGTTTTTGTCTTTTTTTTTGTTGATTTTGTTTGTATTCTTTTAATGTATTAAAAAAATATATGTATATTTATAATACATTTACATTTATTTTGTTTCTTTTTTTAAAGTCTTGGACGGTTTGCCCATAGCTCATCTCTGATTCTGTTTCTGTTCTTGCTCCTTGATTCACTGCATTTTCAGCTTGCTGGTTATTTAAATTTTCAATTGGTGAAACTGTCAATACTGGTTCTGGCAGTGGAATTCTATGCTCGCAGCATATATTGTGAAGAGCAGCACAGACATTTACAATTTGTGCTGATTTTCTGGGGCTTTCTTTCTTCTAAGATGCTTCTCCATGTTAGTAAAATTAAAATTTATTTACTTATAGTTAATTGAAGAAGAGAAAGAGAAAGTACTTTTCATTACTCCAATACATCTTTCAACAATACTCCTAGCTTGGGAGTGTACATAGTTAAAGCGAGCTTCTGGAGAATTTTCTGCTGCGTTTCTATAAGGTGTTATTAGAAATGGTTCTAAGGGATAACCACTGTCACCTTTAGGAATAAAATGAAATAAAAACATTAAAAATGTTATTTAAACAAAATTGTGTTATACCTAGAAGCCACGATGATGTTCTGCTGGCACAGAAGTCTGTGTTTAACTTCTCTCGTTGAGCACTCTGTCTCCATACAAAACTTTCGTGAGCACTACCACCATATTTAGCATTTATTGAGAGAATTTTTTTGTTCTCGTCACATATCTAGAATGAAAACAAATATGATGTATGTATACATTAATAAAAATACAATTAATTAGAAAGTTAACTTACTATTATAGCATTAAGACTATGTCTTCCTTTCCTGTTAAAATAAACGTGCTCGTTTTCCGATGGGCGGAGAATCATAATGTGACTTCCATCTATGCAGCCGATTACTAGGAAAATGGCAAACTTAAATATTTCTTTTAGCAATAAACAAAAACTTACCTCCAGGTATGTGAAACTTCTCATAAAAGTACGTTTGGTTGCTTCCGATGGAGTAAATTTTATTTTGAGGGGACACAATATCCTCTCCATTTTTTTCAATGTAGAAGATATGACTTCACAAACTGTACTCTGGGCCATAGGAGCTGCCCAGTCAGCACCAACTTGCCTTTGGTAGGCACCACCTCCACGAAAATTGAGTGTTACGGCTAACTGGAGTATAGGGGGAATATGGGTTGAGCGAATTCTACTTGGCAATTCCAAAAGGTGAAGGATATCCAAAAATGTTTCTTTCGTCAATCGAAAGTTTTTTAAAAATCTAATTTATTAAGAAAGATACAATTTTAATAAACATGTATGAAGGAATATATGTAATGAACACTTACTTTGGATTTGGAAGATCAAGTACGTCAAATTTATTCCGGAGGTTTATTCTCAAAAGCCGGATATTTATATTACGGTTTATATCCTCATTTTCCTCATTTTGAGATGGAAAAAATAATGGCATAGGCACGAATACATTCGTTTTGACTAGACACAACAGACAATAAAAAATAAATTCAATTTGATATGAAAGTGACACCTAAATAGCTGTCAGCTGTGAAATAATCACAAAATTGTGATTGTCACAGGTGACCGTCTGGATTACTTACTGGCTGAACACAATGAATACGGAGCTGCAACTGGAACAGCTGTCAAATATTGAATACACACAAATTCAATGCTATGAACACAACGCAACGCAACTGGAGTCGGTGCTGCAGACGGTGCTGCAAAGGTTCACCAACTTTTAACTTTTTCACGTGCAGCACTTCTGGCGTTTCAATTTATATGAAGAAAAAAAGAGCCGGAAAAAAATATTGAAGTTTTTAGTGCTCATTTGTGTCGCGAAAAAAAATATTAATTAAAAGAAAAATATTGGAAATAAAAAAAGTGAATAATAAACTCATGGCTCATTGTGGGCAGATAAAAAAAACGACGTACGACATTTTTTTTAAAGCAGTTGCAGCTGCAGCTCAGATTCCAGTTGCAGCAGGGCATTGTGTTCAGCCAGTTATTTACTTACTTATCCGGCTCCCGATCCATGGAGGGTCTCTTTCTGAGATAGGTATTGCGGTTCCATCGGTTACGGTCCCTCACAAGCTCCTTCCAGTCATCGTCGCACAGTTTGTTATTTGCAAATCTAGGGCAACTTAATTCAAAATATGAAATTTGTCAGATTGAAAATATTTTGGTGTTACATAATAGTTAGAACCCTAGAGCATAACATGCCATCAAAAAAAAGTATTGAAACCATTATTTAATGTACAGTTACATCACAAACCAGCATAAAATATTAGAAAACAAATATTAAAAATCATTTGAAAATTTGGGTCAAATTGGACGCAGTGGTTTAATATAATAAGTATGTGCTAGCCCCCAAATAATTTGTTCTTATTATTTTTGTATTATCTGAGAATTGTTTAAGGTACAAAATAAATTTCTATGAGCTTATAACCTAGTAGAAATCTTCGGTTTGTTCAAAAGCTTTCGGTTTGGTGTTTTTTGTTTTGGTATGTGAATTTATATGAAGGCTTTTAAAAATGTATCTTCATGTATACGTCGAGATATTTTGTGTGACCCTTCTCTAATTTTCTCTTTGTCAGAATCCATTTACAGTTTTTGCTTTTGAGTGCCCCCATACCATTTTTCTCCCAGAGTGCTGGTAACTTTTTTAAGCTCGATGAGTTGAAAATTCCATGGATGACTTAAAAAGCCTTTATCTTTGATTTTATTTATCGGATCGTCAAAATGAAATCTTTAAGCTTAGAAAAAATAACAGACCATCATTTCTTGTTTTCAATATATTAATTTAAGTGGTTATATTTCTAACACAATAATTTTAAACTCGTAGTTTTTAATCTCCCAGATCTACCACAAGCTGGGAAAATAACTGCTAGATTTTTTAATTAGATTTCATGATACCTACTTGTACCTATCAGCCCACTTACTCATATTTTGGTTATACTTTCGATCCCCAAATTTGCTGTCACCTCTCTGAGACTATAAGAGTTGTTTTCTTTAACACACTGAGAAATTTTAAAATACCAAAAGTTAAAAATTCGGCAGCTTGGAGTATGGGAAACGTTTTTGGAAACATTATAGTACCATCGTACTGGTAATAGAATCTTCTTTATGTCGATTTTGTTTTAAATGAAAATATCAATGAATATAAAAAGAAAAAAAAATCAAAAACCAACGAAAATTTAAGAAAAAAAATATTGTTCAAAAATTAACCCAGCCAAGAAAAAAGCTTAAATGGAAAATTTTGCAACCACGTGTTAATTTCTTATCTTCTCAAAAATATAAAATTTATTTCTGGAACTCATCACCCTGATTTTATGTGAATTTTTTACCAACGTCTATTTTTCATTTTTTGAGTTTCAAACGTTTTTATGTTGAGTTTTATATCTTCCAGAATTTTGTTTCACATCTATAACTTTCTTGTATTTAAAAGATCTATCGATTATGAAAAAATATACTCTCTATCGGTTTTGGTTTGGAAAATAGGTTCTCTACCTTTATCTTTGTTTATTTTAATATACCCAATAATAACACTCTGAATTTAAAAAATTCCTGCTTTAATAAATTTTTAATAAAAATTACTTTCACGTGGAATTTTTGTATACCACTAAAACCTACCATATGAGCAGGCTCAGATAATTGAATAAACTCAAAAATGTTTGAACATAATCGGCCCCTTAGTCTTTGAGTTATTAACATTTGTACCCAAGACCGAAGAAGTGAAGTAGAGTTACGTTACGTATGTCCTCTTATGTGAATATATAATGCTTACAGACTTAAAAAAACTAAATAGAACTTCATATATAACATTATAAAACACGTTAATACCAAAAAGTGTTTATTTAAGTGATACAGGAATAAAGTTCCGCTAGATGTGCAAAATAACACACTATGCGTTGAGACCAAGCGCTCTTGCGTCTGTAAGCGCCTGGTCCCTGTAGCAGAGGTTCGGTCTTCCTGGTCATCTCGAACCTATAGGGCTGGGATTCGAAGATTTTCTTGGCTTGAGCTTTTGTATCCATTCGAGCGAGCCAGTGTAGTCGACGTGTTTTGGCTCTTTGGACTACATCCACATCTTGGTACAGCTCGTACAATTCACGATTGAATCTTCTCCTCCATTCGGCCGCTTCGCACCAAATATCCGCCGAAGAATTTTTCTCTCGAAAGTGCCCAGTATCAATTCCCTTTTTTTACTTATCGTCCAGCACTCGGCGCCGCGCCGTAGAGTAGAGTAGAACTAGTAAAATTAGCGTTTTGTATAGCGTGCACTTTGTCGTTCGAGAAAGGAGTTTTGAACCCATTTGTTTGGCCCAACCGAAGCAGCATCGGTTTGCTAGGGTAATTCTTGTCCGCCTGGATTACACTATTTAATTTATTTATTTAATATTATTTATTTAATCCGAAGAATAAGCTGCGGAGTTAGTTTTACTAAATTTTGACATTTTTAATATTAGCGAAATGTCAAAGTTTAGTCTGGATCTCTTCGCATCTCATTCATCGGATTCCTTTTCATTCAAATCAAAATGAAAAAAAATTGTATGTACTCTACCGCTTGAACAGGGAGTGAAGTTGTTGCAGAATTTGAAGTTTGCTCAACTTCTACTACACCATATCTTTCTTGATACAGCTAAATCTATACAAAATTGTGTTCATCCAAGCAATACCATATAGCCTTAAAATTCAAAGAAAATTAAAGAATTTGTTAATCTTGACATTTATCAAGGCTTATTTGCTTAAAGCCTGAATAAGAAATGCATATTCATCAAGGTTTCTTAGTTTGAATACATTTTCTACCAAACTGAAGAAAATATGGTCTAATAGATGTCCGGACTACGATAACATATTAGGTATATAACGTTTAGTTTTTATAGTGTTTTGATATAGTTATTTCTTTTTATTTATTCTATTTACGGAATACATTTTGTATTCAAACTAAGCTGTTATAATGTTTTATTAAATTATTTCATAAGACTAAATGATAAGCATAAAACACACTTTATGTATCAAAAAACGAATTAATCAATGAAAATATAAATATACATATAACAGGTATGAGGTATGAAACGTTGTAGAGGGTGGGGAAAATTTGAATGACCTACACGGACTATGAACTCAGAAAGCCTTCACCTTTTCAGCCAATATGTTATTAAAATTGAAATAATGTACATACAAAAACACCAATATTTGTGTGTTTAAAGTTATAAATTTGGCAAGTTTAGGGTGAAGCAGCGAATTAATATTGTTTTCATTATATGAATGTGTCCGGACTTCGGGACTTGTTACACAACCGATGTGACTTACTGGCTGAGTGCCTGATGTGAAGTCATTAGACCACGATCAGTAGGTCAGATAATGAATAGGTACTTGAACAAAAATTTGCTCTGTTATGAACAAAATTACTTTAAAGCTTCGTACTGAATTGAAACTACCTTCCTATATTGCTATACTAATATAATATAAAGCAAAACAGCATTCAGCATTGTTTGTATGCACGCAATGTTCTATAATTTGGATTTGTTTAGTCAGCAGAGAGTGGAGTAATAATTTAGAGATACTAGCTTCATACCTGTTTATTTTCATATCATCCGGAAGTATCTCAATATTTTTCCTAGTCGAATACTGATGGATTAGTTAGATTTTATACTTTTGACAATAAATACGGGAGGTATGAATCGGAGGTATGAATCAGTTGCTGCATTAATTTTAATTTTAGCTGAAGTTTGACGTACCTATTTATTTAGTTTGAAGTGATTGAGGTGGTGGTTGAACAGAACGGACAAATTCGAATTCCTATTGATCGTGATAGTTTATTTTACATTACAATATGCAATATAAGATAAAATCAAATCATATATGGATTTTAACGTTTCAAATTTTATTTGTCGACGGTATTATTTGTGAAAAAGGCGATTTCGGTAAATTATAATTTAAATTAAATTATTAATAGATTAAAAGGATTATTATTCTCGAGTAAAAAAGTATTTATTTAAAATTATAAATAATATTTTCTTTTAATGTTTTAATGAATTGTTATGAATTAAAAAACAAACTTGGCTTCATATAAAGCAAAAAAAGTTTACTTCATAGTTATGTTTGTTTTGGAAAAATGGGCTTCGTTTCAATGTAAAAGTCAGTGCGGGTTTTTGTTGATTAATTCGCCTTAAATTGGTTTTTCTAAATTTGTCTCAAACAAAACTTTTATTTACTTTATCGACATTATCGGGAATGACGAATATTTCACCGAAAAAGCAAAATTCGGGTGCAAAAGAGAGTTTTACATTATAACAATATAATAGGTGTGTGTTTTTTCAAAGCCCGGGGGAAATTGGATGAAAAAACGACCTTGGTGCCAAACAACTGACATGATAAATGCAACAACATCTAATCCTCTGCGGGCTTAGCTAATCCCAGAGGGGCGCGTGAATTACATACTTGTTGTCGATAGTTTGTATGAAAACGTGATGGCATCATTAATCCCCGCTATCGTTTTTTTTCAACCGATTTTCCCCGGGATTGCAAAAAAAACGCCAAATATTGTAAAAACAAAAATGCACATAAATGCAATATTCATTGTTTAACTAACATTCAACTTCTCATTACTCAATATAATCATAAGTTCAAAATTAAAAGTTATAAATTGTTCCTTTTGTCAACCTTCTTTAATTCATAATAAAGAATATCTAATTTATATATTTTGCTAGTGTTATCAAATTTTATTAAATACATATATTTTTTTATATAAAACCGAAATTTCGCTCGTATAGTTTTAAAGATTACCTATTATTTTGAGAAATGTTACAAAAAACTATAGCTTGATTATTTTTTATTCTAGACAGTGGTGTACAAGTTCATGCAATAAACTCAAACTTAAATGTTTCAAAATGAAGTGCAATTTTCAATTTTTATAAATATTTTCGAAAATATAAAATTGATTTAAGTGTAAAAAAGATCAAAAGTATAGTCAGTGGCGGACTAAGCTTGTTGGAGGCCGGGGCGGCAATGCTAAATGGGGCCCCTTATGTGATCTGATATTTTTGTAGTTTCTATAACAGCTTTTACAACAAAACAAAAAACATCAATCATATTAATTATAATACACGTACGGGTTCAGAAAGAATGCACATCAGCATTAGGCAAAGCAACCAACATGTAGAGTGCAAAAAATAATGAATAGAAAACAAAATAAGAGCTTTTATTTAATAGAAGCGACCCACCCCCGGCGGTGTATGGGAAGCACTTTACTTTAACCAAACAACGAAATTCTGTTGATCACATCACAGGATTTTATGTTGGGCTAATTTGAAGATTGCCTTAAAATTTCATCAAAATCGGTCACGTCGTTTTGGAGTCTGTAAGGAACATATATATAAACTTCGATTTTAGATTCCGTTGCTTAGGAACTTTTACCAAAATAACAAAACAGGCAAATCTTCTGTTTTTTTTCTGTTCAGCAAAACAAAAACTATAAGGGCCAGTTTCATAGTGAAGCAAGTGTCACCTAAGTGCCAAATATGGAAAAATAATTCTCAATTTCGCAGTGCACACTTATCGGAATAAGTGACACTTAAGTCTTCCATGTCGGTCGCTTAAGTTCCACTTACTCAGGCAGTAGAACTGCGGCTAAAGTGCCAAAATGGGAAAATTAAGTGCCACTAATTTTTTTGAGTTTGCACTGTGAACTGGCCCTAACTCTCTTATTGTGTATTTGTTTTTCTTCTTCGTATTATTTGTGATGTATAAAAATTTAATATTAGTACATAATAAAAGTTATGAATTTGACAAAAGTGAGTGAAATTGTGTTGTCAGGAAGAGTCAGGGAGAGGTTTTTGCATTTTGTGGCTGAGCCATTATGCGCAGGATTTCTAAAGCAGAGATGTGCTTAAGGTATCCATCATAATTGGTGGCGCGCGTTGAAATCGCCACCAATTATAAATTGAGTGTAATTTTGGCAGCAAGTCGAGTTTGATGTCAGTTTGGGATGCGGAGAACTCATTATACAAAGATATCAGAAGTATAATTTCGTTATTTTCGAGCACGAGGACTACACAAGCTACTTCAAAATGAACCAGACCGAAGATAATGACCTTTTGGCTTTGAAAAGTTGATTTTACCAGAATGGCAGTGCCAGTTTTGGCAAGATCTTTGTCTGTGCGGAAAAAAGTGTACTTATTAAAGTAAAGCCGATGCCTTTAGACTAGTTTAGTTTCAGAGAACAAAACGGCGCACAGTGGAACGAAAAGCTAAAAAAGTGGACATTGTACTGTAACTTTTGAATTAATGTATGTATTTTGACGACTTTTTCGCCATTTGGTTCGGTAAATGTCACAGATTAAGAAAACATTAACAAAAATTTCATAAAACAAATAGTTATATTTTTTACACTGGCTTAAAATTTATATATTATTTTTTAACATTTTAAATATTGAATGGTATATAAAAACAAGGTATTTATAAATTAAGGAATACAAAACTAATTTTAGATAAAAAAAAACATTTTAATTTTATGTTTTTAGTTTTTTTTTTAAATAAATGTACCTATGCATTTTAGCATATAATTTAAAAAAAAAACGCCAAAAGTGCAGAGAATAAAGTAAATTCATGTATTATAAGAAAAAGTGAAACCGTTAAATTTCAAATTCTTTCAAAATGCTGAAAAATTAAATGCTTTACCATCCAAAGAAAAAGTATTCCTGTGTATACAGTAAGTGTTTCGTTTTATTTTTAGTTTATTTACAAAAATCATGGAAAAAATATTAACATAATAGATAAATGAAATGAAAAAAAAGTTCTTGGTTAATTAAAAATAAATATTATTCAGAAGTAAAGGTGGACAAATAATTAATCGCTACTATCACTATCCGTGTCTTGATCTGTAACTGAGGATGACGGATCCATTGCGATAGCTCCTAATGCTGGAGCTGGTAATATTATTAACTCTAGAGCTTCTTGTGGCAGATCATTTTTTCTTTTGAATTAATGAAGGAGATAATTTAGTTATATAAGGATCCGAGAGAACTAATAAATGGTTAAGTATATCTTCATTAGTTACTATTCTATTCATTTTTCTCGTAAAATGCTCTCGTACCTTGCGAAATTCTTTGTGTCTGGCTTCCGATGCTTCTTCTGACAACTTTCCTATAGGTACGAGCGCATTCCGAATTATATCGGCTCCATGGACCAAAATTTTATGGGCAGTGGCAGGCATATAATACCATGGGTATAATTTTTATACATTTTAGCAGTTTCTATACTGAAATTTTGAAATTTATCTGCATTTATTTCTTCACCAGATGCTATAGTTACTAAAATGATGTTAATTTTTTCTATAAGCTTACAATTTAAACCAGTTATTTCTGAGACAATTATTGGATTGGCAAAAAATTTTCTTGCAGTGTTCCCGTCATTTGTCGTACCTTTTCCTTGTTTTACTACATCCACTAGCAATCCCAGTCTGCTTCTTAAGTTTCCTTGTATATTTGTTTTTCTACAATCTTTTAAAGTCTTTTGTTCCTCACTTCTAGCACTCCATTTCTTAAAATCTAAATTATATGACACATGCAAAAGCCATTCCATGCACCTTATCCATGCATGTAAGGGCGAAATTCCAAAATTATAAAATTCATTGTTCGTTTCTTTATTACATGCAATTCGTAAGTCATTCATTTCTGTGGACTTTGCCTTACAAATATAACATCGCATAGAAGATGAGTTATTGGAAATGCTATTGCAGATTTTTCCATCAATCATGGTTAACAACATAATATGCTTGACTTGAAAAGAATGTATCGAAGTGGGTACTAAATTTTTAATTAGGTTTTGCATATCTTCATTTTCTTTTTTTATTAGAAAGTCAGTTTCTTTTCTGAATTGGAATTTTATAGGTCGACAGTATCGAGTTGAAGATGGCTTTGTGTTTTCCCAAATTATGCTATTGTCGTCTTCATTGTATAGTTTAATGGGCACCATACTTGTCACAAAAACAGATGCATCATCACTATTTTCACAAGAAAACTTTTTCTTATAGCTACTTTGGTCTGATGCTCCATCAAAACCCCATTTTGTAACTAGAGTAAGTTTTTGACTTTTAATAATTGAAATTTCAAAGCATTTAAATATCCTGTTGGTTGTGAGATCTAAGAGTGCTTGAAGGTCAACACTTGCACTTATCTCATCTATAGTCACACTAGTCTTAGGTGGAAGACATTCTTGTTTCGTTTTTTGTATTTTATAGTAGGAGGGGTACAAATTGACTCCTTCGTCTGTTGCAGCATTCTGTAGTCCTTTATACTGAGCTTTTGTGAGTCTTAATGTAATATATAAGCCAAGAGCTTTATCATTTGACATTGTGGGAGTCATTTGACGCTGGTTACTACAGAACTGATGAACTGCTTTGGCTTTTTGTGGATTTTCCATCAAATACTCAATTACTCTGGAGGCATCAAGTTGTCCATCAGCCTTAAGCTTCATTTTAGATGCATAAAGCAGCTCATTACGAACCAAATTTTGACGAACTGGTTCCGTTCTTCGTCTTTTTTGTCGATCAGATAGATTGTCAAATGTCGATGTTGTATTTTTAGATGTTGATGCTAAAATTTCATTTTCAAATTTGGAAGGGTCAAATTCAGTTTTAAGCCATTTTGCATTTCGACTTAGAAATCGCGTTTGATTGTAGCTGCTATCCATACATTTTTTTTTCAAAGTTAAACAAAACTTACGAAAATATTCATTTAATTTGTTGTTGGACAAGTTATTGTTATTTTTTGGATAATAGTGCTCAATTAAATATTTATAGTCACTTAAATCACGACCGTTTTCTTTTAATATTTTAAAAAAATCTTCAAACGTGTATCGCACCATTTTTTGTTTTTAATTGAAACTTAGATTTGGGAAAGTAATAAAAAAATACACCAGATGAAAATCAACATTGCAACAAAAATGTATGTCAACATTTCATTGAAACAAATATTATTTATCGTTTGAAATGAAAGAGAACAAATGATAAGGTTTGTACTGTTACTTTGAGAGATTGTTTTTGTTTTTTTTTCTAATAGGTACATAGGTTAAAGTGAAGCTATATATGCATATGAGTATAGGTTCAGAATTAGAACATGTTTTAATTTTTTATTTAAAAACATAGTTTTGTATACACATACATATATATTTACATACAAACAATTTAATACTTTTCGCTGATCATACATAACTCTGGTACCTACAGAAAAAATAAAGGAATAGAAATTTACAGACAAAGAATAAAAAAGGCATTTTTTTAAAAACGTTTAGGTAAGCGGGGTCGGATCCGGTCGGATCTAATTTTTGTTAAATATTACTTAGGAAAAGCATACTATTTCGTTAATGTAAACCAGAAAGCAGGCATATGTAAGCATTTTTTTAAAAGCTTACCGAAAGTTCAAATATTTTTTTCTAAGAACAGGTATAAAGATGAATTTTTTCAAATTTATATATTTTTAATTAAGCTAGTTTTTCAATGTTCATCAATAAAACCAATCATTCTCAAAATAACAAAACTTATTTTGAAAAGCTATCTTAAAAATGAAGTGAAAAAAACGAAAAACAAATAAAGTCAAATATCACATTTTATTCGGTTAAAAAAAAAAGTCTTACCTTTAGACGCTATATCTTAAAAACTGTTGTATTTACAAAAAAAAAATTCTTTGTTATGAAAGAGGAAACATTTTTCAAAACATTAAAAAAAAAATTATATTCATATCTAAAAAAAAAAAAAAATCACCCCATTACCGGAATTTAGTACTGAACGTTCCACTGTGCGGGCGGCGTCGGGTTTGTTTTTCGGGAATTTTTCGAGGGAAATCCGTTATACGCGATAACGTTTAATTGGTTTATTGTCCTAGACATATTTTGAAGCAGAAGTCAAGAAACATATATTTCTTGCCGGTTTCGTCGGACAGGCCTCGTAGAGAGGGAGAAAATCAGAGATTTTAGAGAGAAATGTGACAAAGTCACAACCGAAGAACTTTTACGAGTCGTTCAAGAACGAACTCGTTGTGGTTTTGGGAAAACTAAAGGTTTTGACACTATTTTTGGTTTTGACACCAATTGGGTTCGCTGGTTAAGGTTAGGTTGGCTCAGGATGAGCAATAGGGGTGGGTTTGGTTTGGGGTCCGGCTTGGGGTTTGAGGATATTATTGTATATGTTGTTGTTAATTTTAAGAATATCAGAAAAAGACTTACTTGGAGTAAATTTCCTGGACGTTGGTTACGTTGTTTGTTTTGCCGTTATCTTAGCTACTTCCTTCTCCTTTTTGACTGCTACCACCTTCTTTCTCTAGGGACATCCTTCATAACTTGCTGGGTGTCCTTCTTTCTTGCAGAGAACGCAATAAGTTTTGCCAACCTTGGGGTCGGTCCTTAAGCAAACGGTGATGCTTTAATGACTTCAAACTGCAAAGCTCCCAATTGACTGATGATGTCTTCTGGTTGGTGGGAATAGCGTATCTTCTTAAGCAAAATAATACACTTCCTGTCTTCCTTGGAAGAAAAGGACTGGTGCTGCATCCTTTTCTTCACGAGGTAGTTCCTGATGGTTTTATTGTCTTATCTGGTTGCTGTCTTCACTATGGTTGTCGTCTTGTTTACATTTACTACCGTCATTGTATATAAAATCTATAGTAGGTACTATCATGAACACAAATTTTTTAGTGTCCTGTACGCGTCGCTGAGATCGCCACAAATTAGACTATCGAGACTTAGCTAAATGTAGGGAATAAGTAAATAGAGCGAGAAGAATCTATTATTTAAATTCTGCAAACATAATAAGATTCCTTAAAAGGGTCAAGTAAACGTGCATGAAAATATTTTGTTTAATTAAATTTGTGTTTCAATTAAATTTTAAATTAATTACATTTTTTTACACATACTTTTATTTTCCTCCGCAATGATTTCGTAAAAAAATTCTACCTAAATTTTAAGGCCTCAACCTTAACGATCCGATTATTAGAACAAAATTTATCAGCCCACCAAACCAACTACGAGGGGACCTTTACAATTATTATGAATAAAAAAACCTACTTCAAATGTGCATACCTACATATACCAAATTTTTTTTCCGATTATTGCGTTTTTTCACTTCCTCGCAATCTCATAAAATTAGTATACAAACGTGCATACCTACATATACCAAATTTTTTTTCCGATTATTGCGTTTTTTCACTTCCTCGCACTCTCATAAAATTAGTATACAGCGTTCCCGTTCTTATTTTATTATTACGTTTCTTGTTTTGTGAATATTCGGGATTCCAACCATCACTTCACAAAGAAGTCGAACATATGTCCTTAAGATGTCGCTACCGTCAGTCCTCTTCATGATATTACTATAGATTTTATATACAATGCTACCGTGTAGTTTATTTTGACCAGCTTCAGTTGAAAATACCGGTACATATCTACCGTTGCCAAGTTGAAGCAAACAATTGATGGCTGCATTTTCCCGGGGTTGGTTTGTCGCTTTTCGGTTGTTGTTGTCGGAGTTTCTGGGCCTGATATTGTTATTCGTGAATATTCCAAAAATAATGCAATTTTCCATTATTCGAATTTGTTATGCAGCAGTACCTATTATTAAAATGTCTATAAATCTTAACATTTAAAAAGTTAAATAAAAGTTGTTAGTCACTTTCGATAAAATTTGGATAGCTATACCCGTTCTAGATGACCTAAAATAAAAATTCAAATTCAAATAGAGCAAGTAAAAATAACTGTTCCAACCAGAGTTAGTTGCATTTCCCCATTCAGGAATATGGAAGTTTGACCTATTCCTGAGAATTCTTAGCTACAAAATAAAAAAATTGGGTACCTATACCTACATATTTTTTTGGACAAGACTAGAGAAATGCCAAGTTATAACAGTTTTTCCATTAAAATACGCAATATTCAATAAGCTTCGCGTGGCTTGAAAAACAAAATATGGTTGCCTGTCTGTGGTGATAGACGCGGTGGTGGACGTTCTCTTAAACAATAATTTTATAAGCAAAACTTTTACAAATTCTTGTGTCTAAAGTCGGTTACTTCCATATTTTTTATTAATAAATGAAAATCAAAGATACTGAATTATAAAGATTGGAATCCTCGGCTGTCATTCTGGTTTGCCTACAAGCTAAACAAAATGGCGGACATTGGTGAGTTCATATTTTTGCACTGGTGTTCCATAAAACACGCACACTATTGCAAAAATATGAATTCATCACCTTTCATGAATAAATCGGCAGTTATTTTAAAAATCTCGAGTTTCATGGCTGTGTTCAAAAAGTGATAATCGAATTGTTAAGTGCTCTCCTCACCTTATATCATTTAATATAAAGTAAAACGGATGATTCTGAGAATCTTTAAATAAAAAGAGAAAACAATAATGAAAACAATTGCAAAATCAAAAACAACGGCAACAACATAATTTTTGTGTGCTGTAACCAGGATTTCACTTTTTCGAAAGTTTGAAAAAAAATGAATGAATTCGAATTTTCTTATTTCAGAATTGCTGGATTAACTCCGGAAAGGAATCGGCTAGAATTATTGCTATTTAAGCCTAGTAAGCTGATAATAATTCTGTTTGATTGTAGGGACATCGTACTTCCATGACATCGCAATGATTATGTATTTGTACTAGTTGAGTCTTCTGTATATAATTGCAAAGCTTTAACCCAATGCATACGGTCGTCTAGGTCTGGGCACCAATTGTTGTAATTGTTTAACATATAACATATTACATCGAAATGTAACTCATATCCGATTCATACGTCTTTATTATGGCTTTGTTAAGGCTGATAGCTCCACGGCATCCGAAATCAATCTTCGTTTGTCTCCTGTAGTATGACAGAGCCCCAACCTTAAGCACGATGTATTTTGTTTGGCAACCAAAGATAGAGTTCGTCCATTTACTTAAGTATACTCGCAGCTCGTCTGTAGTGTCGAGAAATTCTTGATCAGACTCTTCGTCCGTTTATGTTTTCGTTGTGTCATTTTTGTATGGAATTTTTCTGCACTTATAGTTTTGTTTATTAATTATTTTATGAAAAAGTTTTTTTTTTCCGAAAAAACGACGCTAACGAAACACACGAACATCAGATTAATACAAAAAAAATCGAACTGTCAAAACAAATAAATTCACCGCATTAAATTGTTGTTGCAATTCACATCTATTCATGGACACGAGAGAAAATTACAAAAACAACAATGTAAACAAATGGGGTTTGGGGGATGGAACGTACGAAAGATTCCAATCTTTATAATTCTCTATCTTTGATGAAAATTAAGCTTTATCCCCTTTCCGCCCCAAATTCTTTGTTTTTATATTTGTTTGTAAGTGAATTCAGTAAAATTAATACTTTACTCAGTCTTCGTTTATTAGTCAAGCCACGCACATCGTTATACTTGCTCGAAATAATTGTCTTTTGTGTTATTTCTAACTGCGCTAGATTATTTTACTAAATCGCAAACGGTTACGGAACTCATCATCTTTTGATGAGAATTCCCCAACTGTAAAAATGAGCCGACGTAAAAAAGTGACAAATAATCCGGGAAGCTCCCAAAATAATTTATCTTCTTTTAATCGCTTCAGTGATCTTTCTGATTTATATGATAATGAAGAATTAATGCCTGAGCATGAGCAGCCTGTACTTGAAATACCCACACAAATTGAACTACCTCCTATTCACTTAATAGGAAAAAATAGTGTCTTTGTGACTCAATGCTTGAATGATAACGGCATAGCCAAATTTAATTGCAAAAACACATCAATTGGTTGCCGCTTTAATCTGTACACTGAAAGTGAATTAAATAAAATTAAATCTGCCCTTCGCGAAAAAGTACAGAGTAGTGTTATATGGATTACATACAATGAATACTGATGAACTTAAAACGGAGTTATGTACAATTATTAAATTAGAAGTTCTTCAAATTTATATAATGAACATTAAAAATCCTAAATATATAGAACAGTGTAATTATGTATTTAGTTTACCTTAACAATAAAAGCATTAAAATGAATGAACTAAGAAGACAAGCTAACAGCCCTATTCTGGCAAACCTCACTGATACCTCACAAGTCACAACAACCTCACAAGGTAAGGTGAACTCGATTTTGTGAGGTTTTCGTATTCTGGCAGCACCCTCACAACTGTGAGCCTCACAAAAACTATCGAAATTGTGATCTTCTTCAGAGCAGGTCACAACTCACAAATTTGATATTTGAAATACAATTTTAAGACACTTTTGTTTTTTCTTGTCTGAAAAAACATTTTGTAACCAAATGAATAGGTTAACTGGTGAAAAAAATGTATCCTCTGTTGTGAATCGAACAAAACTTATTTCTCCATAAAAGAAAATTATTGTTCACAAAACAATTCTCGTCGAGTACGATCGACATAGAACAGCAAGTGGTGTACATATCAGGGATGGAAAATGACATTTTTTGAATGTACTGAAAATTTTTTTAAAATTGTACTGAAATGAAGTCAATTGTACTGAACATTTTTTTTTTTTTTAATGAAAAAATATTTTATATGTAATGAAAATATTTTATTCTTTAAAACATAAACAAAAGCAATTCATAAATATACATATGTACATAGATAAATAAACAAAAAACATCAAATATAAAGAAATAACTTTCAATTTATAAGTTCAAGTGACCGACAGTTGGGTATATAATCGATTCTGATGAGCCCAACTGTCGTACCTGGGTGAAACGCAATTTTTGGTGTTGATGTCACTTGAACTTATAAATTGAAATATATTCAATCGCTCCACTTAAACAGAAGTGTTTTCTAATTATCTTCACGTTATTATAAAGAAATAACTACTTATACTTACACCCAGAGAAATATGAAAGTCTAATTTTGAGAATATTTAGATTGAATTTAAGAACGCGATCCTTCTTAGCATAACATACTCAATTTAACTCCCCTTTTTCCTATTTTACCCAAAAGTACTCAATACAAGAACGCACGGAGTTAAAATGACTTCTATACCATCAAAACAAAAAAATGCGTGCTTAAGTTTACTGTTAGGTTTTGCACGAAATTTACTCATGTATCACATTTTTTAAACATTGTACTTACATACTTATATAACTATTTTTCAGTCTAAAAGTTCTTCTGTCAAAATGCTTGCATTTTGCACGGCATTTTTCAAAATATTTTCATTTACGTATTTCAAAATCATAGCTCGATGAATTCTTTAACAAGTTTTTCGTTGCTATCAAGGAAGAACACATTTGAACTTGCATTTTGTTCAGACATTTCGACTTTATAATATTCTGGTATGAACAAATTTTGTTCGACATTTGCGGACGAATGGGGAACGAAAAGAACGAAAAGAACGGCTTGTGGAAGGAATTTTCGGTGAATTTTATATTCAAAATTTGTTTGTGCGTTGTTTTTCAATTAATAATAACAAATAAATCACAGATAGTAATAAGTTTACAGGGCTATTCTGGCGTTGTGAGGTCTCACAAGTCACAAGCCCTTGTGAGGTTGATTCCTTGTGAGGTTGTTGTGATTCGATAACATTTTCCGTATTCTGCGATAACCCTCACAAGAAACCTCACAAAAAAACTTACCACAGCAAGGTGAATTTTTTATTGTGATTGCTAAGGTCTGAATTTTTGTTGAACGCACCCACTGAACTCATCGACAACGAAGATGATTGTGATGCCACATACATACATATGTATATATCATATATGTACACCACTTGCTGTTCTATGTCGATCGTACTCGACGAGAATTGTTTTGTTAACAATAATTTTCTTTTATGGAGAAATAAATTTTGTTCGATTCACGACAGAGGATACATTTTTTCACCAGTTAACCTATTCATTTGGTTGCAAAATGTTTTTTCAGACAAGAAAAAACAAAAGTGTCTTAAAATTTTATTTCAAATATCAAATTTGTGAGTTGTGACCTGCTCTGAAGAAGATCACAATTTCGATAGTGTTTGTGAGGCTCACAGTTGTGAGGGTGCTGCCAGAATACGAAAACCTCACAAAATCGAGTTCACCTTACCTTGTGAGGTTGTTGTGACTTGTGAGGTTTGCCAGAATAGGGCTGTTAGTTTCATTTAACGAATAAGGTAAATAATTACTTTCTTCAGTGTATTTTTTAGCCGTTCTCGGTGAATTTGTCTTCCACAAACTCTTGCAATTCATTGCAGGAAATTCTCGTCGCAAAATACCTACCAATCATAGCACTCACCTTGATATTTTGTTGATGGAATTATTAAGTTCGATTTTTTTGCTTTTATTTATTTTGTTTTATTAAGTTTATTAAGTTAATTAACTGACTGATTAAGTGAAATTTCAACACTGGTAAGTTGATTTATAAACAACTTCCTTATAATTTTCAAATTGAATATTTTTTTGACGTTTTAATTCAAAATTGCTGCTGTCAAGTGTCACACACAAACACAGAAAAAAATGATTCTTTTCGAATTCCTTTCAACGACAGAAAAAATTCGATTCTTTTTAGAAAAAAATTCGATTCTTTTGTTTATAGGAATTCGACATAATTATTAAAGATTTAGAAAATTTGCAAATTTAAAGAAATCAGGTTTCATAAAATTGTACTGAAACAAGGCAAATTGTACTTTTGTACTTGAGCAAACTCAATTGTATCGAATTCGATACAATTGTACCGAATTTTCCATCCCTGGTACATATATGATATTTACATATGTATGACCCTGTTTAGATTGTGACATGCTCACTACGTAGTGAATAGTCATGTCGTGTCTACACTCGAAATTTCTCAGTCATGAGTATCGCCGAACTCTGATGGAATATCTCTGAATTGAAACATTTGATTCTGAGCACCATGAACCATGAGTTTAATATTAAATAAATAAGTAGTTGCAAAATATAGCAGAAATTGCAATTTTAATAATTAAATCTGCTTCAGCATCTTTGCTGTTATCAATCCATCAATTCAAAAAGCATTTTTTGCGTCTAAGCTTGATTAATTACACATTTTTAATTTTTATTCTCATCTACCTTACCCTTCAACGAACATGCCAAAAATAAAAAAAATGGCATTAAATGGAACATGTCGGATATGAAACATGACTGCTCACTACAATCTTTATGTTTTCTTCCTGACTGTGGCCTCCCTTTCTACCTCACCGATTTCACCTACAAAATGCCGTCACTACGTAGTGAGCAGTCATAATCTAAACAGGGTCTATGTATGTGGCATCACAATCATCTTCGTTGTCGATGAGTTCAGTGGGTGCGTTCAACAAAAATTCAGACCTTAGCAAGCACAATAAAAAATTCACCTTGCTGTGGTAAGTTTTTTTGTGAGGTTTCTTGTGAGGGTTATCGCAGAATGCGGAAAATGTTATCGAATCACAACAACCTCACAAGGAATCAACCTCACAAGGGCTTGTGACTTGTGAGACCTCACAACACCACGTTTCGGTGTATTGGGACTTTTATCGAAAGAATCCGCACTTCGTACCCCAGTGTCATCAATGCTTAATGTTTGGACATGGCTCTTCTTTTTGTACTGTCAAAAAAGCATGCTCCTACTTCACTGAAAGACATAATTCACAAGAACGCACTAACAGGGAAAAACTCCCTAAATTTTTCAACTGTGGTGAACAACACACAGCTACCGACACCTCATGTAAAAAGATTTTAGAATTCATTGAAATACAATACCGACTCAAATCCAGGAATCGGAGAAGACGATTTGGATCGGAACATGTCATTCATGATCCACTTCCAAGCAAACACACTAGCTTTAACCTCAACACTTCTGACTTTCCTCGCTTATTTCAAACAACAACATTCAAACAACATTCGTCCCGTGTCTGTACCGCGGTCTTCCAGCATCACCCATCAGAAGCAGTTTACAGATGACAACAGCTCCACGACCGCCAAACCAAAACAATAATTTATTTAGTTGTGATGAACTTATTTCTCTTAAAACGAAATGTTAAGTTATTTTTATGTAAAAGTAGACATGATCAATTTAACAATATATAACACTGTTTAAACCCTTATTGATTACACTTTGTTATCAATAAAAAATAAAAACAAAAACTGAAGTTAATTTTACCTAAAATTGATTTACCTCGAACGCGTTTCGATAGAACTTGTAATCAACTAAGAGTTTAAATAGTGTCATATATTGATTGAGATTACAAAAAGTTTACGTTATAATTATATCAATTTAACGTCATAGCTGATCTTAGCATTAAATATCTTTATACTAACAATGACCAGTAAATTTGTGGAATGCTAAAAGTTTAAAAAACAAAGAAGTAGAATACTTTAGTTTTTTAATTGGAAACAAAATTGATATCGAAGTGATTACTGAGACCTGGCTTAAGCCAAATATCAGTAAACATAACATAAATAAATTTCTATGGTTACAGATTGGACAGATTAATGGAGAAGGATGAAGGTGCATGCATGTTCGCGTAAAAGCTTGTGGAACAATTTTGTCAGACCTCAAGGTCTTAGAAGATTTCGATATTTGTTTTCCATCTGAGCCAACTTATTATCCTTCAAATCGTAGAGGTTATCTCTCAACCTTAGATCTGGTACTTTGAAATACAATTGGCAATATTTCTCGGCCAATTGTTATAAAAGATCTTTCATCTGACCACAAACCTGTTGTTTTCTATCTTAATGAATCATTCACCACTGCAGCTCCAGATGAAAATTATAATTTCAATCCGGCTAATTGGAAAAAATTTAAACGTTACGTAAACGATTCACTTTCTGACTTTTCTCAACCCTCTACCTTTACGTTAGAGGAAATTGATGATAAAGTTAATATAATTGAATGTCCCATTAATAAGGGGGTTAAGGAGACTGTATCTTTGCTCTCTGCTTCCCATAAAAACAATATCGTAATTTCATTGCTAACAAATGACTACGAAGGACGATTACATTTAAGAACTTAATTCGTAGACGTAATCAAAGAATGTTATCCCAAATTGACAAACATGACCGAAAAATATGGAAACTTTCGAAGATTTTTAAGAAAAAAATAATAGAATCTTCAATACAAATGAAGAGAAGGCCACTGAATTTGGTAGATATTTTCTTTCTAGTCACTCAATAACAGATGGCTTAAGTGACATTCAAACCAAACAAATAGAACACAACAGTATTAACTCTATTAATATATCTTCAATAGAAGTAAATAATATCCATACACCAGTATCTCTTGTTAAAGACACTATATTTCTTCTATTCGCATAAAAAAGCAGCTGGTAATGATAAAATTTCAAACAGGGTCATATTAAAAACATACCAAAAAATGCTTTTCAGTATATAACATCATAATATGTATATTATTTTCCAAGAGATTTAAACTTTGAAAATAGACTTCTATGTCGATCGACCCCTGTTTTGAGTTATTCAACTTTTAAAGTTTTTGATGCTCAGATTTCGCATTGAATGACTTCTGATTTACGTTTGAGTGATAACAAACAAACAATTACAAACAATTACTCAACAAAAAAAAAAAATTCTTGTCCTAACATTCATTTTACGATTTTTGCAATATGCACCAAAATTAATAAATAATATCAATATTCATTTAAAAGTTTGCTTTTGTAATGGTTATTACAAAAAAAGTTTTCATGATTTTTGCCTCTAAATTAGTGTGTTAGCCCAGTAGGAATAAACATTTGACCTGGAAAAAATTTTACTTTTCACTTTTCTTTCACAATTCGTTATTAAGAGCACATGGGTAGTTTTTCGGGAAAATCGGACAGGTGCTTAAGCCGCCATATTGGAATTTTCTTAAAAATTGAATTGAAATGAAAAAAAAAAAATAATAAAAAACAACGGCAACACTCACAGTGTCATGTTATATCTTTTTTAAAAGCCAGAAATCCATTCTTTAATTCTGTTTTTAAATAAAATTATTTAAGTCAATACTTTTCAAAAATTAATTTTTAAGCTCAACATTTAAAAAAAAATGAAAAAAATTAGGAAATTAATTTTTTTTCAAAATTTTGCATCATTAAGGGAGGTTTGCTGATACTACACATAACGAATTAAGTTGAACTTAATTTCTTAAGTATCACTTTATGACATGGAAAAAGTACCCCTTAAGAATTTAAGTTCAACTTAAATCGTTATGTGTAGTATCAGCAAACGGGCCTAAGTAGTATTTTTGTTTAATAATAATTTTATTTCAATAACTAAAGATACACAAATAATCAAAAATCTATTTGTTTTGATTTAAAAAAAAATTAAATTTAAATCATAGTTTTAAAAATAACCTGTTTACCTGCATCCTGCCTACAAAAGCAAACTATCAAATATATTTGTTTGTTAAGCCTAGTACGCTGCTGAAGCGAAACGAAAATTTTCGGTGGTCTCCACTAGGAAAGTGAAATTTAAACGAAAACCAAATCGGAAAAATATCTGTGGAGTTCAGCTGTTAAAAACCCATTTGACAAGTGACAGACAGCTGGAAAGTAAAAAAAAAAATTATTTAAAATCGAAAAGTTAACTTGTTTAAAATATTAAAGAAAATAAGAATGAATTTACAAAATAAAGAAGGTGAGGAGATGTTGTTAACAATAATATCTTCTACGTCATTGTATTTAACAATGCTAATGAGAAGAAAGAAAAAACTTCCTTCTGTTCGTAAAATGTAAATGTTCGAATGTAAAATTTTGCATGTTTCATAATATTGACCGGATTATATTAAGTATATGATCTATTTTGTTTCAATTTTATGGGTTTCATAGCATTGTTCTTATGGCCATTTCTGATGCAAACTATAAATTCATTTATATTGACGTTGGTGCTCATGGAAGTGAAGGAGACGATGCGTAGAAAATTCATTCGGGATTTCGAATTGGAAGTGGCTATGCTTATCCCGAACAATGTTTTGCAACCCAGATAGAGCACAAAAAATAATCACCACCTGCTGCTTCTTGCACAACTATCTTTTGGACAAGAACAAGGAATCCTATTGCCCTCCAAGGTTTACTGATTATTACGATGGAATTGGTTGTTTAGTAGCAGCAGAATGGAGAAAAAAAAATCTCACCTGATTCACTACATTATTCGTCTATTTAACCTAGCGCTGGAAGACATACCAATATAGGAAAATACATGAGATAAATTAAAAGACTATTTTATTTCACCTTCCGGATCAATCCCATGGCAAAATAAAGCATCTTTCATTGAATAAAAACAATCTTCTTTACATCATCTTCAAGAAGTCACCATTAAATTTAATTTAAGTTTTGTATTTTTTGTTTGTTTGTTTTGTTGCATAAATACCATGGAACGGTGAAATAAAAGAAAAACTTTAAGTGTAGCGACTAGACAAGTAAAAATTAATTAGTTTAAATAAAAACAAGCTTTAAATTATTTTCTCAAAAATCAATTTTTTTTTATTTAAGAGATTTTTTAATTAAAAATAAATTGTAAATACATCGTTGGTGTGGTACAGTAACCTATTTCAGATCGCTGTGTGAAAAAATTTATTCGCTAACTAAAATTGTGCATTAAATACCAATCTTAGTTAGCGAACAACTTTTTTCACACCGTGATTTGGAATGATCTGCCAAAGTATATAAATATTTACTGTTCTTACCTAACGATATATGCATCTATGTTATTGGTTCGACCAACACATTAATACCTACATAATGTTATATAATTACACATTTTAAAATTCATCAAATTAGAATCTTAGAATAACTTTTTAACACAATGATTTGAACTGACATATTTTTTTTTTATAAAAAGAAACATTTTTAAAGATAAAGATAATTAGACTATAACTTAGTTTTAACTTGACTTTTAGTTCTCTTCTAGTTTTTTTTTTTAATTTCATCATTAATTAGGCATATGAATCTTACGTTCAAATCCTCTAAGACATCTTCGGTCAATTTTTGCAACATTCGATCGAAATTTGCTAGCATCGTATAATTTTCCAGTTGAGGTGGTGCCACCTGTACAGCCTTACTTTTTTGTAGATCAATCAGTTCACATATATTTTTCCTGAGAGCAGCGGCACTTTCAAGAGGATCCTTTGGTCTACGGTTTTCATTTACCTAGAGAAAAAATAAGATTAACAAATTACATAGAGATAGATACCTGCACAGTATTATTTTTGTAACGGGTCACCATTGTTTGGCAAAATTCATTTGGCATTTCTTTGTTTCGCTTTGATCGTTAAATATTTTGTTTAATTCGCAATCCACAATTGGCAATTTACGTTTGGCTTTTTATTCATTATGTTTTTCAATTATTACGCAAATAACATTTGGCGTTTTTACATTTCGCTTTTTCTTAATAATATTTTCAATCATTTCGCAAAATTCATTTGGCAATTTATTGTTTAGCTTTTTTTTGTTAAGCCGTTTATTAATTGACAAAGTTTTTTATTCGCGAAATAACGTTTCGCCGTTTCATTATTTCGCAAAATTTCAACGAGCCGTTTATCACATCGCTAATAGATCATTTCGCCGTTTATAGTTGTTTGGTCGATTGTACATTCATAAGCTTTGACTTTCTTTGATTGACCGTTCTTTTTATGATCTGTTTGCTAAATTCATTGTGCTTAATTTCGGAATTTGCATACATTAGAAATTTTTTTTGTTTTTAAAATAATATAAAAAATATATCTTTATTGTAATGAGAGTATTCAATATTCATGCAAATGCGTAGAGTCGTCGTACACGTTGTTAAACTAGTAAACTGCGTAAATCTATCAAAAATTGTATAGAAAAATGACAGATTTACGAAGTTTACGATTTCACAACGTTTGCATGAATACCCAAACATTTTTTTTTTTTGATCCTTTTTGTATATACATATATCGTAACGACGAATCCACAAATAATTTTTTTTGAAACCAAGACCAAAATTTATGATTTTTTCTTTATTGAATACAAATATTGAAGCTTTTTTTGCTACAATTTAAAGCTCAGTTATTTTCAGATAAATTAAATTAAATATTCCATTCATTTTAAAGAAATCATAATGTTATTAAAAAACTCAACGTTGGAGTATTTTTTTAAATTTAAAACAATCACAAGTCTGTATTGGATTTGTCGTAAAAATAAAAACCGCATTAGGTCTAAGAAATGTACATGTTAAACTTAACAACAGCTATAGAATTTGGACTTAACTTCGGGTAAGCGGATCGGTGCTACCACACTCGACATTTTTATATTTGTTTTGTTTATATTTTTCCAAATAAAATATTACTTACCTTCATCTGGTTCGTGATTAGTTTCATCGAAATATTCCTCTAAAAACTCTTCGTCTAAAGATTCACCTATTTGAAAAATAGAAGATTGATATGGTTTTGAATATTTAACAAAAAAGGTAGGTATAGGTAGATACATTATATTAGTGGAAGGAAATTTTCCTATAAGGTTTAAATTGTATGACCACATTCCAATATATTTATGTGTCAAGTAACTGATCAGAACTTAACTCAGACATTGTAAAACAAGCCATAAGTCTTCCAAATTAAACCAAGTTATTAATTTTTGTCTCCAGTTACGGCACGAGTGGTCAACTACAATGAAGAGACAAACCAAAATTTGCGTTGTCGTGATTTATATTGTTTAAAATCGAATGCCAAAAAAACCACTTCACAAAAAACAACAATAAAGTCAATCATCAATGCGTATCCTGATATTGTACAAACAAGAAGGAGAACCATTTCTAAAACATACATACAATTGTGCAAATAACTATTGTCTAACCACAAATTTCAAACGATCCAAAATCAGATGGATTGTAAAGGTTTTGTGTTGAATTATAGAGTTAATTTTTCATTTTAGATAAACAGAAATGTTTCAAACAAAACTCTTTCTTACCTTTTATCTCAACTGACTGTGAAGCATCTACTTGAGTTGTTTGCAATTTTTTATTTTGTGACCTTTTGGAATTGCGCTTTGGATTAACCTTTGTTCGGTTTCCCAAATGTAAGGTGGGAACCCAGTCTGGATTCAGGTAAGATGCGAACTTTTGCCTGTTAGTAAACAAATAAATCGTTTCTTATATGAAGATACTATTCCCAATTCCTACAATGGCAAAGTTAAAGTTTACCTACCATAAATAAAATGACGTGAACAAACACGTTCATATTTCGTGTTAGTTGATCGCTTTTTGCTAATTGCTCTAAGCCATCGCTTTAGTCTTTCTTTCGCCAATTGATGCATTTTGGGATACCTTGCCCACACTATAGGAAACCCATAGTAATTGTATTTAGTTTTCCACGATCTTTACCAGCAGGAGTATAACTCTTGCAACCTAAGACGCAGCAGTGACTAAGCATTTGTCACAAAAACTATTCCCTTTAAACTTTAAATTGTTTAAGGTTTAAGTCATGAATAGCGATAGTAACTAATATAGTTTATAAAATATGAAACAATCACTATAGTTGGTCATTTTTCGCATTTGTAGTTTCTCAACTTTACCACACTCAAGAAAGCTGTGCATTTGTTCCACTCCTTTTTTTTTGGTTCTGGGTTAATTTTACTAATTTTTGTTTTAGTTATCGTTCAAATTTATGCTAAGGAAAGCCATTAATAGGTATATTGAAACCATTAACAAACCAATTGATTAGTACTTAGAAATAAGTTTTCAATTATATTTTAAGAACAAAAATTACTTGTTTACCTCCTTTTTGACACTCGAGGCTCGAATGACAGTAGAGTTTGTCGTTTTGTTCCTTGAAGGTTCCCTTATTGAGTTGTTTCAAACAAAATGTACACACGAAATGTTTGGGATGGAATTTCTTGAACATTGCAGTAATTGGTTTCGAACAGCCAGCACATAAAGAACCATATTTTGCATGGTGATGAGTCTCACAATAAGGAAGACCTTCATGGTCAAAGAATGAACCACCTTGGAAGGGTCCACGCACAATCCCTGCAAACAAAGCAATTTGATTTCAGTTATTGATATTGATACGAATGATTTGGTGGTGTAGCAGCCGCTCGCCATTTTCATTGTATAGTGTTCCTGATAAATAAGAGAAACTGATTTTTATTTTGGCCAGGTACGCTGATTCTATACTTTTATTTAACGGACTGACCGTCGCACAATATTTTTTTCATTTAGGAAGGCGCAAAGTAGTGGGTACTTACCAGAAACAATTCTTTGGAAAACTTCTTCTTCATCCTCAATGGTTATGGGGATTCCTTTATAATATAGTTTTTTCATTGTATGTATATACGGTCTTGTATTTTATATTAATTTTGTATTTTATATAGCAGCTAAAAGTCAGCTGAAACTGAAATGTCAAAATTTCGCAAGCAATTAGCCTGTTCACGTTGCTGAGATCTCACTGAGCAAACATCTGCCAGCTCCACTGAGGAGAAGGAGAAACCTGAACAAAATTTCTCGTTTTTATAAATAAATCAACTGCGACAAAAAATAATTGAGGAAACGAATCCAAAAAATTTCAGTCTCAGCTTTTTGACAGCAAAAGTGAGGAATCTCACTGAGGAATTACGTTCAGATTTCTGAGATTGCTGAGATTGCTGAGATCTCAGATATCTCAAGAAACCTGAACTGGCTAAATTAATGTCCAGGGACAGGACAATTAAATTGTGTGCGAAAAAAGTGGAAAATTGTACTAAGAAATCTACTACAACTTTCCACTAAAAAAACACATTTCGCAGTGAAGCCTAGTACGCTGCTGATGCGAAACGAAAATTTCTTGTGATCTCCAAACAGACAACGAAACGCTTGCGAAGACACAACGGAAAATATCCTTGGAGAGTTTCATTAATTCCAAAAACAAAATCAAACATAAACGCAAAAAATCAGAGAAACCCATGAAGTAAGAAAATGATAAACAAAAAAAAACACAAATAAAACTCAAATGTCATTTTTCCGCACACAATAAATAGTCTGTATAATTAATTCAGTGCGAAAAAGGAGCGGAGACTTCTCCAAATAATCTGCTACAATTATGAATTTCGCTCTTCGAACAGCGTACTGCAAAACGAAAAGCAGAACGAAATTTTCCGTTTATGATTTCGTTGTGTCATTTTTGTATGGGATTTTTCGTTTCGCATCAGCAGCGTACACAATAAATAGTTTGTATAATTAATTCAGTGCGAAAAAGGAGCGGAGACTTCTCCAAATAATCTGCTACAATTATGAATTTCGCTCTTCGAACAGCGTACTGCAAAACGAAAAGCAGAACGAAATTTTCCGTTTATGATTTCGTTGTGTCATTTTTGTATGGGATTTTTCGTTTCGCATCAGCAGCGTACTAGGCTTTAAGCATAGAGTACGTATATTATCTAGAGAACCGACTTAAGGGGTTTGTTCTCTTTCGACCTACAAGCTGCTAGAACACTGAAATCTACTTTTTCATAAGCATGTATTAAGCTAGGACCGCACTCAGCGGAACTGCACTTCAGCGGAACTGAACTTCACGACTTATTTGTAGGAAATTGTATGAGCTATATCGCACTAAGCGACAACTGCACTTCACGGCGCGACACTATGCGACAAAGTTGGTAATCTGACCAAAGGGCCAACTATAACAGGCATGGGCTAGCTTATGCACGCTTAAGCCAACGAGCGAATATATGAAATTGCTATTGAGTAGCCATAATGGAGTCCAGCTCCGTTTCGTCCAATTTTTCTAAGTTTCGTTAAATTAAGCAAACATAAGCAAGAGCGGTCCAGTTTGCTCAGCGCATAAGTGAATTTGACAGATACGGTTTAACACAACAAAATACACATCAAACCCATCGTCTGTGTAAATGATTCGAGATTAATGAAAGTGTATGTGTGATATCTTTGCTATCTCGTTGTCGTTGATTCAATGATCACACTCAACAAAATTAAACTGCTGTGAATTTGATTTTGACAGATGCTTTTGCGCGCGTAAGTTATTATGGCTATGCCTGTGACTTTTTGAAACTTAAGCAAACTTTTCGATGGGTTCTGACATTAGTTTATGTTTTCTTAAGGCCCAACTATAATAGGCATGAGCTAGCTTATGCACGCTTAAGCCAAAGAGCGAATATATGAAATTCCTATTGAGTAGCCATAATGGAGTCCAGCTACGTTTCGTCCAATTTTTCTAAGTTTCGTTCAATTAACCAAACATAAGCAAGAGCGGTCCGGTTCGCTCAGCGCATAAGTGAATTTGACAGATACGGTTCAACACATACAAAATACACATCAAACCCATCGTCTGTGTAAATGATTCGAGATTAATGAATGTGTATGTGTGATATCTTTGCTATCTCGTTGTCGTTGATTCAATGTTCACACTCAACAAAATTAAACAGCTTTGAATTTGATTTTGACAGCTGCTTTTGCGCGCGTAAGTTATTATGGCTATGCTTACGACTTTTTGAAACTTAAGCAAACTTTTCGATAGGTTCTGACATTAGATTATGTTTGCTTAAGCCTATTATAGTTGGGCCTTTAAACCTATTATAGTTGGGCCTCAACTGTGTCGTGACGTGAAGTTTCGTTCAGTTTCGTGCTAAAGTGCGCACGGTGTCGCTGAAGTGCAGTTCCGCCTAGTGCGGTTCTACCTTTAGTGGTCCCGTGCATTTTAAATGGGAGCCCATGTCAACACTTCTTTGAGCAAAAGTAGACACGCTCAGTTTGAAATATGGAGGATTATGCGCTCAGATATTCAAAATAAGAGTCCGTTAAATTCAAAAAATAAAAATTAAATTAATTTTTTGATTTTTATCTTTTTGACGGATGCTTAAAATCATACAGATAATAGATATTGGTTATCTAATTGTTTTGTAAAATTTTTAGATTTTTCAATTTAGATAGACATACTTCTGTTGTTTTATTTATCACCTCATAACTCTTAAGTTATTGCATCCATAGGATTAGTTTTTTTTTAATTCGCATCTAGAAAAATAGACAATTAATCTGATATATAAAACATAACTGTACACCCTACATGACCTTCAGAATAGTTAAACAGGAAACCAAAAAAAACCCCGGAAAAATTGAAAAAAAAAATGGGGTAGTTGTTCAATTTTTGCTAAATTTGAAAAACAGCCGATTTGCGGTCATTTAAATGCTTATATCATGGAATCCAATGGTCGGATTTTCAAAATTTAAAATTCAAATTAAAGCCAGAATGACAGTCGAGTACCAGCTATAAAAAAAATTCAAAACCGTTCAAAATTTCATACTAAAAAAATGTAATTAATTTTTGGAGAATAATTTTCATCGAGGCAAACGTAACGAAGAAGAGGAATACAAAATAAAAAAAATAAAAAAAAGTTTGCTATTAAGAATATACTGGTTGGAGGGAGATAGTAATTCTAAAGACGGTGGAGTGTGTGCAACAAAACACCATAACCTTGGCAAATTGGGTTCGCATCGGGAAAAAATTTGCTATACATATGTAGGTATGAACGTTTGTGGTAGGTATTTTTCATTCATTATTTGTTAAGGTGCCTTCATATGCTTAGTTTGGTTGGGTGATAACTTTTATTCTAATAGTCGGATCGTTAAGGTTGAGGTCTTAACATTCAGGTTGAATATCAGGCTACATATTTCTTACAAAATCATTGCAGAGTAACACAAAAGTATGTTTACAATACAATATGTGTAAGATACAATATATAATTAATAATCATTAATCATTAATTTTGTCTAAAAATTCAGGTTGAATATCAGGCTACATATTTTTTACAAAATCATTGCAGAGTGACATAAAAGTATGTTTACAATACACATACAGTATATTGTGTAAGATACAATTGATTATTAACTATAGTCAATAGCTTTAAAGATTGTAAAAGAAAGAAAAAGAAATGGCTACCTTAATAGACAAAATTAATGATTAATGATAATTATTAATATATTGTACCTATCTCACACATATTGTATTGTAAACATACTTTTATGTTACTCTGCAATGATTTTGTAAAAAATATGTAGCCTGATATTCAACCTGAATTTTAAGACCTCAACCTTAACGATCCGACTATTAGAATAAAAGTTATCACCCAACCAAACCAAGCATATGAAGGCACCTTAACAAATAATGAATGAAAAATACCTACCACAAACATGCATACCTACATATGTATAGCAAATTTTTTCCCGATGCGAACCCAATTAGCCAAGGTTATGCTGTTTTGTTGCACACACTCCACCGTCTTTAGAATAACTATCTCCCTCCAACCAGTATATTCTTAATAGCAAACTTTTTTTTATTTTTTTTCTTGTGTATTCCTCTTCTTCGTTACGTTTGCCTCGATGAAAATTATTCTCCAAAAATTAATTAAATTTTTTTAGTAAAAAATTTTTGACGGTTGTGAAAATTTTTTTATAGCTGGTACTCGCCTATCATTCTGGCTTTAATTTGAATTTTAAATTTTGAAAATCCAACCACTGGATCCAAAGATATAAGCATTTAAATGATCGCAAATCGGGTGTTTTTGTTTTTGAACTTTTTGAGCTACTGGCACCAATTGTTGTTGTATCAACAATTCACACGTATTCACGGACAGGGAATTTAAGAGAGTTTTCTCTCATTGAGCTAAAATAAATTTTGAGGGTGTTTCAGGCAAGGGGGGTACGAGTCGGTTCTCTAGATAATATAGGTACTCTATGGTTTTACTCTTGAATAAATGACAAATTAAAAAATTTAAAATCTTTTATTTGTATTTATTTATATTTTCTTAGTAGGCTTTGAAAACTGTGTTAATTTCGTGAGTTTTTTGTGAAAGTTAAAATATTGTTTAGTGTGTGCCATTTGCCATAAGTCTTTCATTCGAAGTGAATATATTTTCAAAGTTTTATAATATTATTTACCGATAGTTATTAATATCCAGGATTAAACAACGAACAATGGTTAGTGTGTGGATGTTTAAATGAGACATTTATGGCTGTATATTTCTCAAAAGTGTTAAGTAGAATTCTAAATGATGTAGTTATCAAAAAAAAGGCAATAATTTGTCTCAAGTTTTATTATTTTCGTTGCTATATGTACGATACCAGTGAGTGAGAACGTAATATTATTTGATTGAGTACCTATATTTATTACTATAGATGCAAAATAAATCGTAGTCATACGCACCCCCATTAGAGGTTCCGTCGTAACGGATTGGTAGTACGAATCCCGAAAAAAGGTATTATGAGCCCCGTGCGTCCGTCGTACGAAACATTTTGCTACGAAATTCAGAGTTCTTTTTTGCCGAAAACATCGTTTACAGAAACAGATTTCGATTTGGAGTCGGTGCGTAGTGAAACAAATTTCTGCAATATACTTTTCTCCTGATTCATTGGTTGTCCAAGAATTTCAACTATGGATACAAAATGGCAAAGAGAAACTGAGAATGAAGTTCTTCCAGATACTCTACCAAAAGTATTGAATGTTTGTGATACTTCTCTGTATCCAAACATACATCTAATGTTGAAAATCCTCGCTTCCTGAGTATACCAACGGCAGAAAGATCATTCTCCATTATGAGACGTGTCAAAACATGGCTCCGCGCAAGTATGGGAGAAGAACGCCTTGCCTTATGAAAGTTTATCGTCAAATTAAAATCGATGTCGACGGAATAATAAAACGAAATTTGCCAGGAATTTATTTTATGATTCTACACAGCACATTGAAGAACTGTTTTGAATGCATTTTAGAGGCCAGTTATACTATACCTATCATTGAAACGCATCATTGAAAAATGAAAAATTTAATTTATTATTTTAAGACGAATAAGAAAAAATTACATTTATTTGGTATCAGAATGAAGCTTATAAGCAAAGATACTGTATTATAATAATAATATATAATAATATATAAAATACAGTATATTTGCTTATAAGTAGGGCCCGGATTTGTATGTTCTAAAAACCACAAAATATGCACCCAAAATATGCACAAAAAATGACAAAATATGCCGTAAAAAATAGAAAATATGTCATAAAAAATCAAAAATATGTTACAAAAATATTCAAAAAGTCGATGAAAAAACATTGAAATCAAAACAAAAATAATTCAGTCTTTTTTTAATAGAGTTTTCACAGAACAAAGTTTATAAAAATAACAAAAAAAAATATACTTTAAGTAGGTATGTACATAATGTATCTGTAGCAAAAAAGTAAATAATTATACAATGCATTATAGTTACGTAAGTAAGTTTTGTTAGCATGGATTATGAAGTTTTGAAGTGCTTAGGACTCGTTTATTGCCTTTTCGCCAAATCGATGTTTTAAGTGTTTAAAGTTTATTTTTTTGAAATATGGATGAAAAATATGCGTTTGTTGTTAAAATATGTTAAATGAGGTTAAATATTCATTTATAGCAAAATATGCAAAAATATGCGCTAACGATTGAATGCCATTTTAACAGAAATTTCTTAATTCGAAAAACTACATTTTTCATTTGCTCCCACGGCTGTCCAAAAAAATATGTATTTATAACCTGCTTATTAGTTATAAAGTTATAAAATGTATTTAATCAATAACATAATAACTTCTGATTAAAACTTCTTTAAATGCATTTTTATTATTTCACTAATCATTCAACTATTTCACTGATCAGTGAAATGATAAAAATAAATTTTAAGAAAAATTCTAATTGGAAATGCACAAGTATTTTTTTAGTAAACAAATTTCATATCTTATAAGCTTAATGTCTATACCAAATAAATGTAATTTTGTTTGCTTAAAATCAAAAGTCAAAATTTTCAATTATGCATTTCAATGATACCTATAACTGGCATCATAAACTCTCTATCTTAAAGTACATATGTATTATATTATGAACTTCAAAAGAATAGAAATTACGAATATGTTCCTTTTTTTCAAATAAAATTTTATAATATTTTGCATTTTGAATAAATTTTGCTTTGTATTTCTTTTGTTTGTTAAGGCCTGTGAGAACAGTGACCCCCTCCAAACTGAATTTCTGAATCCGCATCCGTTAGAATTTTAAAAATAATAAAAAATGGTAAAAATTGACCTCGAAAAATGCGGGTTTTTGAAATATCGAAAATGGTGTTTAAAAAAAATAAAATCAAAATTTCCTGAAACATGGATAATTTTTTTTTTCAAAAACCTTTCCAATGGTTTAAAATTTATTTCAATCGGACTACTTCCTGGTTTATTTGAATTATGTAAAAAAATGCTTTTTAATTTCTCTTTCTTGTGTCGCTTTTTCGTTTTATAAAATTTGAAATCACAACTATACTAAAGAAGTTTCACTTCAAAAATACTAAACGTATTAATATATAATTAGCGATAATACTCAATCAGCAAATGGTGAAGTACACGTGCATGAAAATATTTTTTTATAAAATTTTTGTTTCCATTCAATTAAAATTTTTTCACACATACTTTTATGTAACTCTGTAATGATTTTGTAAACAAAATATAAGGTGACATTCTACCTAAATTTTAAGGCTCCAACCTTAACGGTCCTACCATTAGAACCAAAGTTATAGCCAACCAAACCAACCATTAAGGCACCATAATAATTATTATGAATGAAGAATACCTACCACAAACGTGCCACCTACATAAATAGCAAATTTTTTCCCGATGCGAACTCAATTTGCCAAGGTTATGGTTTTTTGTTGCACACACTCCACCGTCTTTAGAATTGCTGTCTCCATCCCACCAGTATATTCTTAGTATCAAAGTATTTTTTATTTTTTTTGTGTATTCCTCTTCCTCGTTACATTTGCCTCGATGAAATTTATTCTCAAAATATTTGTTAAACGTTTTTAGTATAAAATTTTGAACGGTTAATTTTTTGGTGTTCGTACTCGACTGTCATTCTGGCTTTAATTTGAATTTTGAAAATCCGACCATTGAATCCAAAGATACAAGCATTTAAGATTTGTTATTGTAGACGTTTTGTATGTGGAATCCATTACTTCACATATTTCTATTTTTACACGCAGGTTACATATTCCAGTACTCCATCCATATTTGCTATGTGATGATCTTATTACATACTTCCTAACTTGGTTTCCCACGGAAATCAAGTTCATTGACATTTTCACATTCCTCTAATGCACGCGCATTGTTTATGCTTGCACTCATTCTTTTCAATTATGCTTACACTCATTAATTTCAAATGTAACCTAAATCCCAATTTAAGTATCATATTAAACAAAATGTATTTTAGAATAAGCAATTCTGCAGAATTAAGAATTCTGCTAAGAAAACAGTTTCGATATAAAAATGTATTTTCTATATTAATGAATAAAAATTAAAGCAGTTAGTTGAAAGTAAGATCCCAAAGAATAAAGATATTGATAAAAGTTCAAGTGTTTTTATTTTATTATTTTTTTTCTTCCGCTCACACAAAACATTTATCTGGCGCAGTCGGTAGGATTCCTATAAAACTTTAGGAATCCATATGAGAACGAATCAACTCGAAAAAAATAAATCGTGTTAACGCGTATCGAATAATTTTTAAAATCGTCGAAAAAAAAAATCAGTTATTGCGTATCAAACAAACGAATATTGTTGAAACCTAACGCGAATAGTTTTTAAATCGTCGAAAAAGAAAAACAAAAAATAAGTTAGTGCGTTTTATACAAACGGAAATTGTCGAAACCTATCTCGAATAATTCTTAACGACAACCGGTAGAAAAATAAAAAAAAAAAATATATTAAAATAAAATAAAAAAAATAAAATAAAAATAAAATCAGTTTGTGCAAAGTCAAATTAACATTTACATAACATAGGTCGGAACAGAACACTCGGATTTTGGAAGAGAGAAATAGAAGATACGATGCAAGAAGAGATGATGAATCGGTTAGCGGCCGTGTTGAAGGCATTAGCCGCACCACACGCCCAAAGACCGAGTAGAGTAGTCTACTTAATGAAAAAAATTCAACACATCCCAACATTTGAAGGAAAAAGCGAAGCACTAGCCAATTTTTCGCAAGCGTTGAAACTCATCTTAGCTCTGTAGAGGAACCACTAAGAGGTGAAATCTGGCAGGCTATCTACATTATGAAAATTATAGGCAGAGCAAAGGAGCTACTACTAAACAACCGACCTGAAGGATGGGAAGCAACAAAAGTAATCCTGAAGCAGCACTTTTGTCCAATATGCAGCTAAGCTACAAAGATATATCTAGGAAAATTTGTAACATTAAAATGATAATCTTAGCGTATCTACTACTAACACAGGTAACACCAGTAACACCCACACTAACGGTTGACAAAATAATGACAGAAAATGGATATTCTATTATTAACATGGTTGAGACAGAAATTATTCAGGCTTCGAAGATAATACTCCACATAATCAACATCCAGGACTTAAAACTCACAATTGGTGCTATTGAGAGAAATATCCAAAATTTAAAATTATATAACGACTTAATAATCAGAAAACAATTAGATACAATAAAAGCTAAAGTAAAAGCAATAGAACCCAAGTTAAACATTAGACAGAAAAGAGGATTGATTAATATTGTAGGAAAGGCAAGCAATTTCCTCTTTGGTACAATGGACTACGACGTAGGAAAGATAATATACTAGAACATATTAGCGTTTTAAACACAAACACAGAAAATGCTATTAATACAGTAAATAAACAAATAGAAATAAATCAAAATTTTGACGAAAGCATAAGGTATTTCAAAAACATTATAGAAACTGATTAGATAAATCCCTTTCCGAACTAAAAGAAAATGAAAAACAGTTTATACTAAAACAAATTAAATTAGATCAAATTCTTAAACTTAATATGTTAGAAGAAAAATTAAACCAAATCATAGACAATGTAGCCTTAGTAAAACATGGACTAATAGGTTAGGTTAAGTTAGTGGGCTGACGGTTGGTCTTGTTACCGTCACACTTAGATCAATGTAGATCCATTGTGATACCCTTTAGAAAAAACCTATGATGAAAGTCCTATAACAGAGCCCGTTAAGGGCGTCAGTGTTCAGCGAGCTTTAGCCCGAAGTTGCTAGGGAAGTGTCAAACGGCATAGTCACCTGGGTGAGGAGAGGTTAACGCGCCAATTTCTATTATTGGGCGTGTTCCCCTTCTTTATCCCCACAGGGTCGGATCATCCCCCCCCCAGACCCGTAGGAGCAGTGGCTCCATGCAAAGTTTGGTGGATGGGCTTGATAGGCCAGTGGTTGGTGTATGCACCAGTTAAGTTTCGGTGTTAAGCGAGCTTTAGCCCGAAGTTGCTAGGGAAGTGTCAAACGGCATAGTCACCTGGGTGAGGAGAGGTTAACGCGCCAATTTCTATTATTGGGCGTGTTCCCCTTCTTTATCCTCACAGGGTCGGATCAACACCCCCCCAGACCCGCAGGAGCAGTGGGTCCATGCAACATCTGGTGGATGGGCTTGATAGGCCAGTGGTTGGTGTATGCACCAGTTAAGTTTCGGTGTTCAGCGAGCTTTAGCCCGAAGTTGCTAGGGAAGTGTCAAACGGCATAGTCACCTGGGTGAGGAGAGGTTAACGCGCCAATTTTTGGTGTATGCACCAGTTAAGTTTGGACGAGTTGGTTTATTAATGCTGGTGAACAACGCAGAGGTAACAACAGCTAGTGTATGGGCGAGGTGCCCATTCTCCGCTGGTTGTCGCCACCACATTGCGCACCCGCATTTTCAGTCATTTTTATTCGTACTATCATTGTCGTCCTATATCATTTAGCATATTTTGACGTTTGGTTAAGGGAGCGATTTCCTGCCTGTTGGTCGGCTGAATTGATAGGAATTAAGCATTTTCAAGCCACTTTGTAGCTTTGGTGAAGTATAACAAGCTTTTGCTTGGGATAGCAGAGAGTTCATCCAGGTCATTGAAGAAATATCTTCCAAGGAACCTGTTTCTCAGATGACATAGCGCAGGGCAGTGGCAAAGGTAATGAGTAGTATCCTCATGTATGTCCTCATCACCACAACCTCTGTATAGGTCGTCCATACTGAGTTTCAACTTCTTCTTGTGGTATCCCAATAGGTTGTGTCCAGTGGTAACACTCACGAGAAGAGAGAGAGATTTTTTGCTCAGTTGGATGATTTTTTCGGTTTTATGTTTATTGAATTTTGGCCATAATTTTCTGGTTGTAACACAGGTATCAAGTGAGTTCCATCTCTTGTTTGCTAAATCAAGAATTTTACTCTCGATTACCTGTTTTAGGTTACAAGGTGGGATTTGAATGGTTGGGTCTGCCTGATTTAGGTCAAGCGTTGATCCTATTCTTGCCAATTCATCAGCACTTTCGTTTCCTGGGACTCCATTATGACCAGGAAACCAACAGAGCCTTAAGTTGTGCTGTGTACCAAGAACCCTTAGCTCTTCGCGACAGCAAATCACAAGCTTCAATTTGATTTCGATGGCAGAAATTGCTTTTATTGCCGCTTGACTGTCAATGAAAAAGGTAATTGTGGTATTGCCATCATTGAGATTTGTCTAGCAGCTTTCGTCACTGCCAAGACCTCAGCTTGGAAGACAGTGCTATAATTGGGAAGTCTGAATGAGCTGGATAGTCCAAGTGTTTCTGAATAGAAACCTGCACCAACACCAGCATCCATCTTGGAGCCGTCGGTGTATACTGCTGCCGTCGTCGGTTCACAGGTTAAAGGTTTGTTGATTAGCCAATCCTCTCTACTAGGAAAGGTGGTTTTGAATGGCTTGTAGAAGTCTAAACGGGGTGTTATGTAGTCAGTGCATACTTTATTACCCGTGTATTTCTGTAGAATCAGTGCGTGACCGATGGCACTGGATTTCCAGCACTCAGGTTGGCTTAGCCGTAGAGCGCTTTTGGCTGCCGATTCATGGACTAATACATCCTAGTTTATTAACAACAATTATAGACACAGAGCTCGACTTATTGAAACTTAAAAATGTTAAAGTTGGAACTCTTAAATATAATAGCGAAACTTTAATTACAGCAATAAAAATTCCAAATAATTATGAACAAATTGATTTGAAACTTATAACTCCTATTCCAAACAAACAAAATTTAGAAATTCAACTTCAAGAATACTATTTCATTGAAATAAACAAAACAATGTACTATTATCAAAATGATGTTCAATATAAAAAGGATTTAATTACTGTTAATAATTGCATAACAAACAAAAATTGTACTCTTAAAGAAAATCATGCTGCAGAAATAAAAAGAATAGATGGTAGCACAATTATATGTAAAAACATTAAGAATGAAAACATTGTTAACAAATGCGATGACAGGAATATCAAACTGGAAGGAAATTATTTAATAACTATTAATAATTGTACCATTTACACTGCCCGACAACCGATTAGAGCCCCCTATGCTTTTTCTCTTTGGAGCTTAATATCAGCCAATAAAATAAAACGTTTGAAATTAATTTTTTACCAATGAAAGTTTATAACATTATACTCGAAAAAAAAAATAAGTTACGGTGGTAACTCAACTAATAACATTTTAACAGAATTTTAAAAAATATAATGTGAAAAATCCAATTTTTTTTCCGGACATTTGATTAGAACCCCCACTTGAAAATGCCGAATAACATAAGAAAATTGGTAGAAACTATACATTAAATATTTTTTTTATTTTAATTCCATAAATTAACAACTTATTTATAAAAGAATTAATAATGTGTTGTTGCTCTGTTGGGCAAGGAGTCATATAATTTCTTTATATAATCCAGTGAAATGGTCCCCCAGGCACTTTTTATTCCTTCCGATTCAATTGAATATTGCTGTCCAGACTCGTATACTTTGCGTGCTAACCATCCCCAAACATTTTCTATAATATTAAGGTCGGGCGAGTATGGGGGCCAGGTTAGTAAGTGCACCTTTTGAAGCTCAATCCAAGACTTTACGAGCTTGGAGGTGTGGATAGGGGCGTTATCTTGCTGGAACTTCCATTCCAGGGGTCCAAAAATGTCCTTGATTGCAGGGAAAGCCTTTTTTAATACACCATTGTATGCTGTGGCATTCATACGACTAGTAAGAAATTGCAGATCAATTGTGCCATAGTACGTAATGGCTTCCCATACCATGACACCACCAGCACGGCTGTGCAGTCGATCTAAAGTATGCTCTTCCTTTCGAAGATCATGAAAGTAGAAAGCATAGCCATCGGGACCCTCTAAATTAAATTTTTTTTCGTCTGAAAAGACTACAAGTCTCCACTCCTTCGTCCAGGTCATATGAGTCCTGCAGAAATCGAGGCGTTGCGTCTTTCGGAGTTTGTTAAGAGGTGGTTTTTTTTTTTATTTTTAGACGTTTTAAATGTTCAGCATTGGAAATAATTCTTTGCACAGTCCGCACGCATGCTTTTACACCGGTTTTTTCTTTAATTTTGGCTGCAGAGTCGTGCGAATTGGATGCGTGCCTCAAAATAATTCGCTTATCAGCTGCTGAAATCACAGAAGATGGCCGGCCCTTCATATTCTTTCCGTAGTTATGCTCATTGCGTAAAAATGAGGAAATAACTTTACGGCTGCGGTTAATTTTTTTTTGAAATTTGATGGATTGATTGGCCACACTCACTATAAGCCTTTATTTTGGCCCTTTCGGACTCATTTAATGCTTTTGCTTTTCCCATATTTACTAAATTGAATTAAAAATTATTAAAATAAACCACTGATAACTTCAATAAGAAAAATACGACAACTTACACGCAAAAATTAACAGTAAAGTGTTCAGGCGCTAATCGGCTGTCGCAAAAAAATACATTATTTTTTGTTATATTTGACAGAACAAAGCAAAACAAACAAAACAAAACTCAAGTTATTATTTTATTTTTATTTTTTAAAAGTAGATTTCATAAGAAGAAGAGATTTTTTCAGCCGACCGAATGCTTTTTAAGGTGTTCGATAATATTTACAGAGAAACGGCTCTCTCATTCTCATCAAAATTGTCGCTAACAAAAAAAAAAAAAAAAAAAAGCACTTTTCACACATCCTTATATTGTTACTTTTATTTTTTGCGTTTCGTGGCCTTCGTTTATTCTATTGATGTTGTTGTTGTATTATTGTTTACGCTGACGTTTGGTCTGGCTTCTTTGTGCGGTTGGTTTTTTTATATTTTTTTTTTATTGTGGGTAGGTACAGGTAGTAGTTCGCGGATTTGGAAAGATCTTTTTGTTTTGAAGCTAAATTTTCTTACATTCCGCTCGGTAAAGTAAATTGAACTCAAATTCATTTTCATGTAAGCATTGCTTATAATTTGGATAACTGATTGGATCCTTTATGTTGAGTATATTTTAAAAACGAAAAAATAACTGGCAACATTTTAGAGGATTTTTAAGGTATTTTTAACAATACGAAGTTGTATAGGGATTGATAAAATCGATTTTTTGATATTCTAAATTTAAAAAAGATTAAAAATTTCAGAAATTTGGATAACAACTAAAAAGTTTTCATCACAATCCCCTTGTAAAAAAATATCAGTAGATATTTGTCGATACAAATGGAATAGTTCAGGTGCTAAAGCCGCTTTTACTATACAGAGTGATTTGCATAAGGTGTGAAAAAAAGAAAGGGCGTGTAGGTTGAACTTAGACAAGAGACAAATCATATAAAAGGGGGTCTATTTTCCCCCGTTTAGGCGGAAGGGGCAATTTTCTAAAAAATTGACTTAAAACGGAAAAAAATATTTAAAAACAAAGGTTAAACTTACAATGCCATGCTATACCTTTTTGGAAAGCCAGAAATTTCTTCTTTAATCTTTATTTTAAATTAAGTTGTGTTAGTGAATAGTTTTTGAAAAAATAATTTTCAAACTCGAAATTTAAAAAAAAAAAAAATTTTAATTTTCAAACAATTTTTATTTCAAAATTTTATGTAATTAAGTACAATTTTTCAAAATTCAATGCTCTTATTAATTTAAATAAAAACCAGAAAACCGAATGCTTAAATGTATCTTAGTTGTTGAGAAAAAAAAGAAGAAAAGTACGGATGCTAAAATGTATCTTAGTTGTTGAGAAAATAAAAAAATGAAAAGTAGGTATACTTTTTTCCATAAAATTAAAAACACTTTTTTTGCTTTTCGCTTTTCCCAAGTTTTATCTGCTTAGGAAGGGGCAATTTTCTAAAAAATTGACTTAAAACGGAAAAAAATATTTAAAAACAAAGGTTAAACTTACAATGCCATGCTATACCTTTTTGGAAAGCCAGAAATTTCTTCTTTAATCTTTATTTTAAATTAAGTTGTGTTAGTGAATAGTTTTTGAAAAAATAATTTTCAAACTCGAAATTTAAAAAAAAAAAAATTTTTAATTTTCAAACAATTTTTATTTCAAAATTTTATGTAACTAAGTACAATTTTTCAAAATTCAATGCTCTTATTAATTTAAATAAAAACCAGAAAACCGAATGCTTAAATGTATCTTAGTTGTTGAGAAAAAAAAGAAGAAAAGTACGGATGCTAAAATGTATCTTAGTTGTTGAGAAAATAAAAAAATGAAAAGTAGGTATACTTTTTTCCATAAAATTAAAAACACTTTTTTTGCTTTTCGCTTTTCCCAAGTTTTATCTGCTTAGGTCAATTATTAATTCTTTATTTTTTAATTTCATACCATACGGTTTTTAGCAAATATTAAAAAAAAATTAACTGGATTAACTAGATTTCACCTTTTTGGAAAAAAGTACTCAATTTTTTTTTGTGTAATTTCTCAAGAGATAAGTTACATTTTAGCATCCGGTTTTCTGTTTTTTATTGAAAATTAATAAGAGCATTGAATTTTAAAAATTTTAAAAATGAAAATCTTGAAAAGTCGGATTATAGGTACATTGTGTAATATTCACAGAGCTCGAAGTGCGACAGCTAATTTACAAGTGACGCCACAGATAGTGAGCCCAGAAAAATAAATTGCATAATAAACTGAATATATCTAAGTATATAAAAATGAGTTTTATTTGAGCTTAAACTCCTTAAGTAACAGAAAAAAATCTCGAATAATATTTTTGTTTATTATTTTTTCTAGATATACCTACATGTAGGTACCTTACCTACCTAGTCTTTCGAGATTTCTTCATTCTGGATTAAAAAAATTTTTTTTCGAGATTACGTCATGAACCCTATGTAGGTATAGGTACGTAGGTATTAAAACACTTTAAATCCCAGCACGGAAATTTGTTTATATTATCCAATTGCAGTAAAAGTATCGACAAACCTGTACCTGTGTACACACCAGACACCTACGACATACCTAATCAAAAAGAATAAAATTGTAAAAGGTTTGCATTTATTTGACCACTTTATTTTAAATAAATCATCTACGGAATTTAATAAGTTTCCTCATATCCTATAAGAGGCATTTAATAAATATAAATCTTAAGCGCACTTATAAATAACGAAAGTGACACCTGTAACAGTCACAAAAATCTTAAAATTAAAAACTCATCATAATCACTGACTTCTTTATTCCTTGACTTCATGCAACGCGGCATCAAAAAAATCTTCATGGGACACAATTGCAAAAATATTCCTTCATGGATACACAAAAAAAAATACCAATCCATACAATTAGAATACACAAATAACACAACACACATTAACAAATTTACTTTAAAATTGTGGCGGGACTTTGGATAGATAATAAATAAATAAATAAAGAAATAAAGTGTACAAAAAAAAAAAAAACAGACAAAAGCATGAGAACAAGAAAAAAAATGTTTTTTGGTTGAGTTGAGAGAACACAAATTTTGAAGAGAAAAAGCACTGCATACAGATCTTAAAATAATTCCTTGAAAAGAGCTTTGTTAAAAGCTTCTTGAAATGTGGATTTTCAGTTTCATATGACACTTTTTTCTATGGGCGTGAGACATCTGTATATAATTATTTGTGATTTCAACTTATTTTCTCTACTACTTCAACCAGTGTTGTCACTTCCTATTTAAAAAAAGTAGTAGATAAAGCTAAAATAAAGTGGTAGATTCAGATTTTCCGTGGTAGAATTAATTTAAATAAAGAGAGAAACAAATTTAGTTTTTAATTTTTATTTTTATTAAATATAGATACAAAAGAAATAATGTAGGTACCTTAAGTAAATTAAGTTAACTTAAACTCTTATCATTTTCTTTTGAAGAAAAATTAAATCACAATTATTTGGAATCAGTTTATTTAAGCACAGCCGTAAATATAAAATATGTACATTCATATAAAGAAATATATAATTCTTTAATTGAATAATTTTCATAAGAAGAAGAGATTTGGTACAATTTTTGGTAGATACAGTTTTAAAATAAATTTCATAGTTTTTCAAATTTACCATCAACAAATTTAAATTTAATTTAATTAAAGCGAATCATTCCTGGAGATGGAATAAATACATATTTCAACTTTATCTGTCATTTCTTTTGCAAAAACAATACATCAATGTTTTAAATATCAATCGATCGCTTTAAAAATCAAATCTTTTTTTACTTACTTTTCAGACAGTTTAATTAAAAATTTTCGCATTTTAATTTTTTTTTCACTTGAAATACAATTGACTTCCACTGACCACTCTTCTAGAAAATTTCGAAAACAGTAAACGTTTAACTGTTTACCGTTAATACGAAATCCAAGTAAACAATATTACTATTTTAAAATAAGGCACACTATCTTAGGAGTAAGTGAGTAGGAAGTAGGATCTACTTATTTTTCTTAAGCAGACTATAGAACTTTGTTTTTTTACAAAATAAACGTAGGTATGTACCTAATGCGGAAAAAAGAGAAAACGATAGGTAGATACGCGTATGCAAAATGACAGATGAAAGCATTCATATTGAGTAAAAAAAGCATTGTGAAATAAAGCCAATAAATGTATTCAGGTAAAACAGCATAAAAAGTGCAGACATTTTTTTTTTTTTTTTTAATCGAAGCAGATATTTTATTTATTGTTTTTTTTAATTTTTTTTCTGGACGGGCAAAAAGGGGTTGAATTTTTTACTTCCGGGGTAGAAGTGGTAGATTATGAAAATGTTGGAGAAAAGAGGTAGATCTAACACAATTGTGGTAAAGTGACAGCACTAACTTCAACCTATGGGAGAGCTACACACATATTACTTTTACTCTTTCAAGAGCTATGAGAAAAAAACGAACGGAAAAAAACCTGTTTGCTTCTCTCTTTTTAGGAATCATGTGTTTATTGTTTTTGTTTTCATGATCTTTAGTCGCTATGTGCTACCGCAGATCAAATTTGAGACAAATTTGATATAAAAAAATCTGAGTCTGGCATGCGGATTGCGGTTTTCAAATCTAGGATGAAAATCTTCAACATCGTTAGATTTATGTGTATGTGTGTTTCATTATATGCATATGTATTTTGCATGTGCGCTGCATGATATTTGTTATATTGAAATTGATTTTTTGAGAATGTTTGGAAAAAAATAATTGAAATAAAAATTAATTTAAATAGGTACTATAAACAAAAACGTTTCATTCTAGGAAAAATTTTATGTCAGTTTGCAAAGAGAAGAGGTTTTTTTGAATTATTTATTATTTTCAATAGATTTAATGATGGTAGTTAAGTGGAAGAGCGTCGTCGTCGGTTAGCTGTTGATTTTGTATATACGCAATTATTTTCATCTAGATTTGATGGAAGATCGAATAGTTTTTGCCTAGATTCAATTCATTATTGGTCATATTATATCGGGGTGATGTTTGATTAAGATAAATTTTTTAAATTATATGAGTAGTTATTTAAGGCGTGCTAAAAGAACTTTTTTTTTAATTTGGTATGTTTATGAAAAATCTTTTTTTGTTGAGGTTATTTTTTGTTGATTTTTAAATTTTGGGGATTTAATAGGGTGGGTTTTAATAAAGGGAGGTTCAAAGATTAGGACGAAGCATAAGCTGCACAATTTTGCTCAAGACTTTATATAATGTATAGATACCTATACAAAATATTTCGATTTTTAATTATTATAATTATTAATATATAATTATTAATATTATAATTATGGAAAGCAGCTAAACGCCTAAAAAGACCACAAATTCAAAATCCGCCTATCAAAGCACAAGACAGAAAATGGATTGCAAACCAGAAACAGATAGCTGAAATCCTCGCGGAACATCTCTCGAATGTTTTTAAGCCCTTTCCAGAAAGTGCAGTTAGGTACAAATAATTTACATTTTGTTGATAGAAACGACGAGAAAAAGTAAAAAGCATGTGTCAACACAAGCTATCAAATTAAGCACAGAGGAATATTCTAGTTACTGCTTAGATTTTGAAAGAAATGCCAACAGTAGCCTTCAAAAATCTCCAATATATAATAAACGCATGTCTCAAGCTTCGATATGTACCTCATCATTGGAAAATTGCAGAAGTCATTGTTATTCCTAAGCAAGGAAAGCCACCAACAGAAGTAACTTCCTACAGGCCAATATCTCTTATACCAATTATGGCAAAAGTTTTCAAAAAACTGCTCATGAAAAAGTTTAGCAAAGTAATAGAAGAAATGAAAACTAATCCCAAAACATCAGTTTGGATTCAGAAATAAACATTAGACAATAGACCAAACGCATAGAATTACGGATTTTGTTGAAAAGGTATTGAAGAAAAACAAGTATGTTCCGCTCTATATTAGATGTTGCTCAAGCTTTTGACAAGGTTTGGGATTTGAGTACAAACTGCATAGAGACCCCCAAGGCAGCTCTACGAAATACTGAAATCCTATGATATAGACCGATTCTTTAGGGTACGGTACGAGCAAGAGTAGTTAGAAATTAATAAAACTGAAGCCGGTGTACCACAAGCAAGTGGCCTAGGACCAACAATGTATTTGTTATATACTAGGGATATTCCAGTTGACAATTATGTTATCTTGGCCACTTTTGCAGATGATACTGCCATTTAAGTGCCTGATAAATGCGTTGTGAAGCCTGATAAATGCGTTCTATCAAGAACAAAATAATGCTATACAAACAAATACTGAAACCAGTGCCTACGTTCTGTAACTCTCGCATCGACAAAATCAGTCGAGAAACGATCAAAATTGAAACAAATCGTATGAGTTTTGTTTCATTTTTCAACGTTTCTCGACCAATTCTAACGATGCGAGAGTTACAGAACGTAGGCATAGTTTGGACTTATGGCATACAATTGTAGGGTTGTACAAAGAAAATTAATCCATCCAAAAATAAAGTCCTTCGTGGAATAATTAATGCCCCTTGGTATATTAGAAATAGCGATTTACATCATGACCTACAAATAGAAATGGTTTCTGAAGTGATTAGAAAACACGCTGTTTCATATAACCAGCGACTACATAGTCATTTTAACTCCGATATGGATACTGCATTAAATGAAAGAGATAATGTTCGAAGAATAAGAAGAACAAAGCCTCATGAGTTGATGGTCTAAGAGCGATGAGAGAGTATTAAAACTTTGAAATTCTACCAATGCGATTTTGAATTGAAGAAATAACTGTCGATCTTTCATGTATTGGTCCTGATTTTCCGGTGGTTTTAGTGCGGCACAAGTCCCACGCTACTCGGTACCTCGGTACAAGTGTCCTTTGAAAATTTCCACCTTAATTTTAATTTTTAATTTTATTATAATAACATATTTTTGAATTATTTTGTATTTGTTTCCTTTTACTAAACAACATGTTCAAAATGTTGAAATATATTAATTATCCCTAGAAATAAATTTCTTAATATAAGAAACTGGAAAATGATTATCTAAATAAAAATAAAAATAAAAATAACGTTTACCTAGCTAATCAAAAAATGCTCCGATCTAACGAATCTAGAATAAAATACGAAAACTACACAAAAATAAGACATTTTCCCGTCATTAAAAAAATAACCCTCAAAAAAAAAATTTTCTACTAGGTACCCACATTAAGAATATATCCAATTACCATGGATCAATGCAAAGAAGAAAAAGAGTTCAAATACTTTTTATTTTCTGTCGCCAGCCTCAGACGACCTTAAAAAAATCGTACATACAACACAGTAAAAAAAACAAACATAATCGCAATGTCTTTCGTCTTCCTCTCGATCGTTGCTGACTGCAAAGTATTGCAGAAACAAAAAAACACGTTTTTATTCAATTTTTCCCCATTCATTTCATTCCTATATCCTGAGTAACAGAGCAAGAGGGAAATCATATGAGCGAGCATGCAAGAGAGAACTTTTCCAAAAGACAAATAGCTTTCTTTCTGTGCTTTACTATGAACAGGCAAAGAGCTTTTTTGCCTGTTGATCGTCTGCGTGGTGTAAAAATAAATTGGGACATTTTTTTCTATGGGGATGCTACATCTGTATAGTTTATTATCTGTGGTCATAGGTTCAACAACTATAATACTTATCTTTATATTAGTTTTATCAATTGTTAATATATTAAAAAGATATAAAAAAAATTACTATTTTAGTTAAAAATATTAAAGAAGAAGATATCCAAAATTTAGAAGACAACTTAAAAGAAATTCCAAAAATTCAGGAGAATTTTAATGTAAAGGGGGGAGAGGTTACATATTCCAGTACTCCATCCATATTTGCTATGTGATGATCTTATTACATACTTCCTAACTTGGTTTCCCACGGAAATCAAGTTCATTGACATTTTCAGCATTCCTCTAATGCACGCGCATTGTTTATGCTTGCACTCATTCTTTTCAATTATGCCTACACCCATTCTTTTCAAATGTAACGTAAATCCCAATTTAAGTATCATATTAAACAAAATGTATTTTAGAATTAAGAATTCTGCTGAGAAAACAGTTTGGATATAAAAATGTATTTTCTATATATTAATGAATAAAAATTAAAGCAGTTAGTTGAAAGTAAGATCCCAACGAATAAAGATATTGATAAAAGTTCAAGTGTTTTTATTTTACTTTTTTTTTCCGCTCACACAAAACATTTATCTCGCATGACCGATTTACATAATCTGATGGCACTTCTAATTAAAATTACCTTTCAAATGGTATATATATTTTATTGTCTTTCGTTCGGTTTAAGTAAGTCGAAAAGGAACTACAAAAAAATGCTTAGCGTATTAATATATAATAGATAAGTGATCGCCCATATAAGATACTTTAGTGCAACTTACTCAGACTGTGTTACTGAGATTTAAAAGCCCAACATAAGCTCTTAAGTTGAACTTTAATATTTAAGTTTCGTTTCAGAAAATGAGCCTAAATGATTTGTGTTTTGGGATTAAAATTATCGTAATTATATAAAATTCAGCAGAAATCGTATAGTTTTTAAGTAACTGACAAAATTTTCGTTTCTTCCATTTAAGACAGTCTTCTTATTCACTCCAACGAAGGATCGAGCTACGTAGTACGTGATCCACCTAAAGAGCGATCTTATTATGGTTCTAGTACTGAATGTGCAGCTGGAACTGAGTGCAGTCCAATGCATGAATGCCCCTTAGTGATCTATGAAGTCGCCAAAATGTGTTTCTATGGTGAAAAGTCTCTTTTCTGTGGCAGTGAAGAGGATACACCTTACGTTTGTTGTCCCAGCAGTCCGCTAGAAAAAAATCAAGTGTGCGGTAAGGCATTAGTTCAAGGCCATTTTTACAAAGGTTTGGGGTCATATCCATTTATTGCAAGAGTTGGATTTAAACGTAAGAAACAATGACACATTATATAATTTCTTCAGATTTATAATGAAACTTTTTTTTAAGATGTCAACACGGGAAGTTTTGCTTATCCATGCGCTGGATCCATTATTGCACGTCGTGTTATTTTAACAGCTGCTCATTGTGCTCTGGCCAAGGCTGATGGTCACCGTCTGTAAGATAAACTAAAAAGAATCAACATTTCGTCGCTACAATGCAGAACTAGTCTAAGTCACATTTACAAAATTCTTCAGGGAAGTGTTTTTAAAGTTAAAAGTTTTGCCAAGTAACATTCTGCCTCTCATAAGATGCTCCAAGAGCTTAACTAGACTGTAATATGGGAGCTAAAAATAATCTTGAAGAATACTCCTAGATTTGTATAACACTGTTAAAAGCGTTAAATAGCCTAGTTATGGGAGGCTCTCACCTCAACTGAGTCTTGCTATGAGAATGCGTTTCTTCCAATAAGATTTGCTCAAAATAGAACAGAGTAAATTTTTGTAAATTTTAAAAAATTATATATACATATATCTTTCTCATTTAGCATTTTCTCAGAGAGAAACAAACTATTTTTTATTTGTGTGTGTGTGTCTTATGTCAAAAAACTGAAAGGCTTGTGACAGAATATTTATTTTTTAAGTCAATCAATATTATAACTATGCGTTTTAATGGCGATACTTTGTATTTATTGTTTTTCACATATGTGAACCACAAAACATATGCGGTTGGAAATATATCTACTAGTTTGAACTTTATTACCTCGAAAAACAACAACAAAATAATGCAAATTTTAATTATTTTATTATTTATTAATAATCTCATTATGCCTCCTATTCCAATACTTTTGGTATTTGAACTCCAGATACTCTTGATATATGAGGTATTAAACTCAGATCCTGTAAGGGTTTTCCCAGAAGTATAAAAAGGATTCTTATAAGAATGTAAGTTTATATAATCCTATTCCAAGAAGAAAAATTGATTTAGCTATAAGATTTAAGGATTTTGAAGAGAGAAAAAGAGAGAAAAGTGTTCAGCTCTTAATTTAAAAATGCTATGAGACCTATTTAAGTTTCATAACAAGGCAATAATTTTTAAGTATAACAATGGGATATAAAAGAGGAATTTGTTTCAGATTTTAAGAGCTTAGCTCTGGAGAGTTTGTTAGTTGTATAATTATAACTCCGGAAAGCTTAAATGAAATGCATAGGCATAAAAAACCTACATGTATATTATTTTTTAAAGCTGAATATATTTAAATTTAACAAATTTATTATTTCTGGTGATTTTTATAGGTACATAGGATCAATGCGCACAAGTCCGTAAAATACTGACTTTCGACATGATGATTATACATATATTGCATTAATAAAATTCTGAAGGAAAGAAGAAATATGGTTAAAATACCGTAATGCGCTGAACACAGCAGTTCTTTATGAAGTAAATAAATGATTTTTTTGAAATTTTGGACTTAGACTAGTTCTCCATTGAAGCGACGATTTGTGTTAACTTTGATTCATTTTATATTTAGTACGGTGCATTTTACTTGGATAATCGGGTTGATATAATTAGTGTTAAATCTTTAAGGTTATGTTTTTTTACACATGACCAATAAAAGTTCCCCAAATGTTTCTATTGTTTTTAAATACAGGGTGGCGCACCAATTGTGCTACAATAAGAAATTCAAATAACTTTTTTTTTAATCGATGTATTTCATTTATTTTTTTTTTATTGGTTAGAAAATTAAATTTTATTTTAAATAGTTAGTTGTTTTTAAAGATTTTAGACCGCAAATGACCTCCACGCTGTCCCACGCATATGCGGCACCTGGTCAAAAAATTATTCATTGCGGCCTGAAGAGTTGAAGATGGGATCGCCTCAATTATTGTCGTTATGGACTGCTTTAATTCAGTTAAATTCCTGAGCTTCGTTTTATACACCTCTTGCTTGACATAACCCCATAAAAAGAAGTCTGGTGCAGTCAGGTCAGGTGACCTTGGAGGCCAGCGAAGAGTGGAGTTCCTAGAAATTAATTTGTTTGCGAATTTTTTGTTTAGCTCCGCCATAACTGGTCTGGCTATATGTGCAGTTGCTCCATCTTCCTGAAACCAAACGCTGTTGAATGGTATACGTCTTCGGCGCAGTTCTGGGTAAAAAAACTCCTTCAACATCTTTAAATAACGGTCCCCATTGACAGTAACGGTTACACCGTTTTCTTCAAAGAAGTACGGCCCGACAATACACCTTGATGAAACTGCGCACCACACAGTGACTCGTTCTGGGTGCAGTTCCGTCTCATGGAGCATTTCTGGATTAGACTCATTCCATATACGGCAATTTTGCTTGTTTACATTGCCGTTAAGATCAAAATGGGCCTCATCAGACATGAACAAACAATTGATCAATGTGTTGTCTTCTTCGGCCATTGATATCATTTTTTGGCAAAATTCCAGGCGAACAGGCAAATCCTGAGGGTTTAACTTGCTAGTAATTTGGACTTTGTACGGAAACAAGTTTAAATCGTCATGAAGTATCCGTTGTAATGACCGTCTTCTAATTCCAATTTGCCCCGATAAGTTTCGGGTCGAAACGTTCGGATTGGCCTGTATTGCAGATGCTACTGCTGCGATTGTATCCTGAACCCGAACATTGGCATCTCGATGGTACGGCCTTCGTGCGATGCTTCCAGATTCAGCAAACATGTTTACAAACCTCATAATGGTCCATCTACTCGGGGGATTACCGCCAAACTCCCGCCTAAATTCCCTTTGGACGGAAATGACGGACTGCAAAGCATGGTACCGTTGCACTATCCAAATTCTTTTCTCCGTATCCCAAGCATCCATTTTTATAAATATAAATAGTAACCTACAAAATAAAAAAAAAAAATAAGCCGATTACTCACACAGAAAAAAAGTTATTACGTTTTATTTTTGTAGCACGATTCGTGCGCCACCCGTATGTACTTAATTCGTTAGTCGCTTAAAAAATAATTATAATTTACATATTTTAAAACAAAAAAACTTCAAGCACAATATAATGGAATTCGGATTTCGAAATGTTTGGTTTTAAGTGCTAAAGCCACTGTTTTCATTTATTAATATTACTTTCATTTTTTTAATTATAATTTATTCTTAGCTGGTTGACATGGTTTAGAGTCAACATTTATTTTTTTCTCTTTTGCCAAAGATCATCAGTTCGAGTCGGAGAGTATGACACTTCTACAGACCCTGACTGTGCCACTACTGGATTTTGTGCTCCGAGAGCAGTCAACCATGCAATTAGTCATGTGATTGTTCACCCAGATTATAAACAGGGCCAGTATCATCATGACATTGCGCTGCTTGTTTTAAAAACACCTTTTAATTACTCGGGTAAGAAGTGATGTTTTTGTATGGTCGTTATTTTGTTTATATGTAAGTGTTTTTTTATTCAAAAATTATAGAATGTTTAATTTTATTTAAAAAATTATTTACAATTAAGTTTACAATTCCAAATTTACCTAGGGTAGAACTTTATACCTTATATGTATACACTATGCAGTGTGTATAGTATATACCCGCTTTTAACAGAAATGAAATGTTGTAGGTAACGAACAATGCAATAGTTTATGGTAACGAACATCATTGACACTATTCGAGTAAGAATTGAATTGAATTTTATTGAGACTTTTAAGAAAATTTTACAGAGTATAATTCAGAATAATATATTATATTACTTAGCAAAGCTATGTTTACTGCGGCTATATAATGTATTGCCTGCTCTATCTAGTTACATTTTTGGGAAGCCTCGTGGCTGTCACTTATAATATATAAAAAATATATAGTCATTCTGCTCTTGCTCAGGAGCAATATTTCGGTTACGTGTTTGCTGTTGCAACGGATAAAAAATATACATACATATATATAATACCTACAAAATAAAAATACCTTACAAACTAATATGCCATAGAATACATTTATATACATAAAATTTTGTGTTACAGATTGAGGACGCTCTATGTAGAATTTTCAAATTTAATGAAATCGCTTTTGCATGAATAGGTAGGTTTATTGAATTATTTAAAGACAATTTCGATTTTTATATAATTTCACTTCTTACGAGTTGTTTTAATTGATTTTAAAGCACATGATGGCGGCAATAGGAAAAGAATATAGAATATTTAATAATTAGTTATTAATTAACAGTTATAAAGTTATAAAGAGATAATTCACTTTAACAAATTTTCTTATCATATGATGATGGTCATCTTATTGATTTGCAAAGCGGTCATCCTTTGTCTATTGTTGTGATGAAGGTTTGTCATCTGTTTTTAGCACAAGGTTATAGGGTGCTGGTAGCCTGGGGACTAGATTAGCAGTTGCTGGAGTGTATGATCATCTCCGTTTTGATCCAGTTGGAATCCTTCCCCCAGAGAAGTTCCATGCTAGGATTTCATGTGGGCAACACGTCGGTCACGGTCACATGATACAGTTTATAGCGTGAAATGTGATACCACGCCAGAGTCCCGTAATTAACGGGATAGGCTTCAAGCGGCATTGCTTGGAAACTAGGTTTTCAGTTGCTAGAGTGTGTATACAGTAGAAGAAATAATTATTTTAAAATAATTTACTTTGCTGTTTTATTAAAAATAAAACTGAAATAGCAATGTTGTGCCACTCGACACAACCTGCTTCGTTGCCTCCAAGTCTAAGTAAGAGTAAGATATTGCAGACGATATGAAGGAAAGTGAAAACTGTTTATCGCGTAATAATTAAGTTAAACCTAAAATCTCAGTTTTTTACTTTTTCTTGGATAAGAAAGATAAGCTTCGTCCAATTTCGCATTAATCAAACAGGGCTTAAGTTTTAATAACTCAAAACAAAGTAAGTCTAATTTTTTTACTTTTAACTCATTTAAGACAGAAACTTATAGTCTGGGGCTGGTGTCATTAATTTTTGTAAGGTTTGCGTAGTCATGATATTATTTTTTTCATGTAATTTAGGTGCTTGACAAACAGGAAACCTACTGCTTAACCTGTGTGGTGGGGGAAAGTGCCGCTAACGATAAGGAGAAGTTGGACACCCCGTAGTGCATTAAAGCCCAATTATAGTTTATTTTGGATTAAAACCTCGGGGAACATTGTTGCAATTGAATGTCGTAGATAATTATAACTACTATACTACCACTCTTTTAGAAGGTTTTTTTTTCTTTATATCTCAAAAACTAAATGCTTTTTGAGACATCTGATGACACAAAAATAATTTAAATAATAAAAATATTGACAAAAAGGGGTGCAGAAGTAAGGGTAACCTTTTTACGGATCTTAATAACGAAATGTATTTTAAAAGTTTGTTTCTTTTTTTCAGAAATAACATCAAATTATACATACATACAAAAAAGAAGGGTGCATTGGGTGGGAAATTGTACTTTTGCGGATTTTTCGAGTATAATTTTTAAACTTTAAATGCTTTCGAAAAGTACTTTGTACAAGACTCACGAAGATATATTTCAAAAGACCTAAATTGTCGCATAAATGTTATTCCTAAACGATAAGTATTATCAAAACATGCTCTCCGGAAATTTTCACACTAATGACATTCTACAAGAAAACAAAGAACCTGATTTAAAAGATATCAATATTTTAAAAGTAAAAAAAAAATATTTTTTGCTTTTCAACTTCAAAAATATACATATTTTATTCACGATTTATAGACTAAAAGGAATACGACATTTTTTCCATACGACTGATTATAGTTACAAAATATTTATATAGAAGTTTTTCGCAACAAGTAAATTGTATCAATTTTTTTACATTGTTTGTAAATTATTTGATCTTTCATAAGAAAGCATAAACCAACTTAAATTTAAAAGTTGCCTATTATTTAAAAAAATTAGTCAATTTCATTCATTTCAGCATTTCTAGCCCTTTTGTCTTAAACGGTGCAGTTGTCGAAAAATAATTTATTTAGTTCTTTAAAATATAATAATTGTACCTAATTATAAGTATATGCATTATATTGTCTTACTTTTTTCCATACATGTTTCAGTTAGGAAAATTAGCCAAAGAAAAATTTACAAAAAATCAATTACAATCTGATTAAATAATCCACTTTATTATTTTGCATCAAATAATAATATACATATGTATGTACGTTCAGCTTGTCTCTTCTTTGCGATATACCAACCTTTCAATTAGTACTATAAATTATGACCATGATAAACAAAAAAAATATATTCTCATATTGTTTTTATTACAGTTGCAACTCAGCCTATTTGTCTGCTTAAATCAAGAACAAATTTGGTTGTTGGAAAGAGAGCGATAATAGCTGGATGGGGAAAGATATCGACTTCGAGTAAACGTTCCTCTGATATGGTTCAAATGGATGTACCTTTGACCAGTTGGGATATGTGTCTTAGAAATTATGGAGCTACTGGCGCATTAGAATCCCCAAACTCAATTGGTAAGATTTCCAAAACAAATATTGAAATTAGTTATGGCAGCCTATATTTTATGCCACCTGCTAAAAACGTATTTAAGTATAAGGTAGTATTATGTGAGAATGCACCGCTACTGCGGTGCCAATACGCATGCATGAAACTTTCAGTTTAAACTGAAAAAATGGTATACAAATTAATATATAATTATAAAAAAAAATTAATTAAACAACATCTGAAATTGATTGACACCATCTGAATCTCAATTTATGAGAAAAACATTTCAAAAATCGTTGGAGCGGTTTTTTGAAAAAAAAAACTAATTTTTTATAAATTACATTACATATGTAAAATTTTGAAAACATTTTTAAGAAAAAAAATTGGTACGCTATTGTTGAGTGCTTATTAATATATTTTGAAAAAAAATAATCTACCCATTTTTGAAGTATGGAATTTTCAAAAAATAATTTTAAAATTTATTTTTTTTTGAATATTTCGATAATATGCAATATTTTTCAAACTTAAAAGAAGCTCTTGTGAAAAAAATTTAATTAAAATCAGTTCAACATGGAAACCAAAAAAATGGTTGTATGAGAGATACCGTTGCTAAACGGTAGAAACATTTTTTTTTCCAATAACATAGTGATATTAGATTCCATAAAATTTTTTATCAAATTCGTAAGAGACCTTTTTGAGAAAAATGAGATTTTTCTGATCGGTTTTTAGACATTTACATGAGAGGTACCGTTATTTTTGGTTATAAGAATAATATTTATTTAAAATCTGCTAGATAATACCGGTTTAAGGCACTTGTATGGGGGTAACTACCTTTATTTTTGATTATAAGAATAATTTGTATTTAAAATCTGCTAGATAATATTAAAAAACTCCTGGGTTTTTCTAAATCCAAACAAAATTTTTTTGAAATTTTTGGTATAGAATACTTTTAAACCTTTTGAAAAATTCTCCGCAAAAAACTTGATCAACACCTGTTGAACCGTTTTTGAAAAAATTGTAAATCATAAAAATGGTTCTATGGGAGGTACGTCTGCTACTGTCATTTTTGGATCTAAAAAATTTGAAAAAAAACGTGCCGGGGGAATGCCAAAAAACGCTATCTACCACAATTTTAAAGAAAATTGACACATCCGTTTACTGCATGAATTATTATGCAGAAGTTGAAAATGCTTAACATTTTTTAAATTTTTAAGTAAAGTAAATCAATTTTTCAAAAAAGTTAGTTGATTTAAAAAGATCTAACTAGGCAAATTAAAAAATTAAAAAATTAAAAGTAGCATTGAAATACAGAATACTATGGATTTCGTGGTTCCACGACCTTTTTTAACATTTTGTTCTTCCTTTTTTAGTGTTAAAGATGTTTGAAAAAATGACATAAAACTTGAGGTTTTTTTTAACCAATTTTCAAAGAAATTGATATTTAAATTCTTTAGCACTGACAAATAACCAAAGTAGCGACACGATAGTATGAAATTTCATACACCGCTTTACTGCATAAGACCCAAATAATTCTGGCTGCCAAAATGAATGTCTTTAAAACCCTATCAATGAAAAATTTGGCTTGTTTTTTACCAATTTGATTAAATAGACTATCTCCAAAATATTTTACTTTTGACCCAGCTTAACTAAAAACCATAAAATGAGGCTTAAAGAACTTTTTTTTATATATTTTGTTTAAATATACGTACATATACATATGTATGTATGTTCATAGGTAAGGTACCTACGTCTATATATTTTCTTTTAAACATTTTTATCTTTGCAGAAGGCCAATGGATGTGTGCTGGTGGTGAAGGCAAAGACGTGTGTCAGGGTTTTGGTGGTGCTCCATTATTTATACAAGAAAGTGGAATCTATTCACAGGTTACCACCATTTTCTACATCATTTATACATACATTACTATGCATTGATATAAAACGAAACATTTTATTATTTATATGTTTAGATTGGTATTATGTCTTTCGGATCCGATAACTGTGGTGGATTGCGTATACCAAGTGTTTATACATCAGTATCTCATTTTTCAGACTGGATTCATGATAATACACCCCTGGATTGATATTATTTAACTGTACAATAATAAAGTAATATTTCCTAGTTGAGTGATTATATTATGATTATTAAATTCAGTTTAAAATTTTATCAATAAATTAACTAGGAATAAACCATATTTTTCCATTGTTTTCAATAAACGTATATTTATAAAATTAACGTTGATTAAAACAAATCAAAAACAGTCTTGCTATTAAAATATTTAAAAAAAGAGGCTATAGGTGCGACCCCTACTATACTTCATCCAACAAAAATAGGCAGTGTAGGCAAACTAGGGCTTTTGCCTCGCATTCTGGCTACAGTGGATTGTATAAATCTGTCCTTCATTAAAGCTCTCACAGGGTTGTCGTAGTGTTTATTTTAAATTGACTCAAATATGAAAGAATATTATGTAGGGTTACCGCCCTTTTTTTTAGATAGAAATTTTCATTTAATTGTTTTATTTATAAAAATTAAAACACATTTTACCTTTTAAAAATATAATTTACTTCACATTAATTGACCACGCGCTAGGAAAATCTACGCGAATAATGTTCTTCTTCAAAGAAAACAGCTTAGCTTTTGTAACTTTAACACATTAAAAGAAATACAAAAGATGAAAACACTCCACGATAACACTCATTATTAAAAACTTTTTTTAAAGCTCGAAAATTAAAAGCACCTCAACAGAAACCCAAGGAAAAAAAAGCTGAACGAGTTACCAACTGGACACGGGTAACTCTGAATGCGCATCAATATTTAATGGGGGTTGAATAGTAGCAGCAGCCATAGGCCACAGCAATTCAGTAAATCAGTGCGCACTGCGCACTCAGATGTGCGCTCAGTAGGACGTTGAGTCTGCGTCAGATACAATCGAAAATTCACGGGCGGACACACACTTTTTTATGGAGGAGTTCTTTCAATTTAGTATGGTGCAAAAATATGGCGCGCTACTGATTTTGAAAAAGCTCTTCCATAAGGCGTGTACTGCCTATTTTTGCTGGATGAAGTATATATAGTAAGAAAATTTCCAATTCAAGATCTTCGAAGAGATACCTATTCGAGTCGAAAAACAATTTTGAATAATTTTTAGTAGTTTTGTTTTGCATTTTTTTGGTTCAAAAATTAAATGTTTTTACAAATAAATTCTTAGTTACATTACATCTATAGAGTACTTATATTATCTAGAGAACCGACTCGTACCCCCCTTGCCTAAAACACCCGCAAATTTATTTGAGCACAGTAAGAGAAAACTCTCTTAAATTCCCTGTCCGTGAATACGTGTGAATTGTTGATATAGCTCAAAAAGATGAAAAACTGGAAAACACCCGATTTGCGTTCTTTTAAATGCCCTGAAGTCGGTTCTCTAGATAATATATTTACTCTATGGATGTAACCATAAACTAATACGTATATTATCTAGAGAACCGACTTAAGGGGTTTGTTCTCTTTCGACCTACAAGCTGTTGGAACACTGATGTCTACCAGGGATGGAAAATGACATTTTTTTAATGTACTGAAAACTTCTTTAAAATTGTACTGAAATGAATTCAATTGTACTGAAAATATTTTATTCTTCAAAACATAAACAAAAGCAATTCATAAATATACATTATGTTCATACGACATATAAATAAACAAAAAAAAATCACATATTATGTACAATAATAAGTCTAGTTTTATTTAACGAATAAGGTAAATAATTACTTTCTTCAGTGTATTTTTAAGCCGTTCTCGGTGAAGTGAAATTCAAAAATGTAATAAAAGATAGTGGAAATAATTTTCTCGAAACTCAATCAACGTGAGTGATTCTGCTGTTTATGGGCAAAGAATATTGTTTTGGAAAAGAAATTTCAACACTGGTAAGTAGATTTGTAAACAACTTCCTCATAATTTCCAAATTGAATATTTTTTTGACGTTTTATTTCAAAATTGCTGATATCAAGCGTCACACACACAAACGCAGAAAAAAATCGATTCTTTTCGCATTCCTTTCAACGACAGAAAAAAATCGATTTTTTTGTTGAAAGGAATTCGACATAATTAAAGATATAGAAAATTTGCAAATTTAACCCTTAAACCACAGATAATAAACTATACAGATGTGTAGCATCCATATGGGAAAAAATGTCCATGAAAACGAAATTGGTCCAAAAAAAGATCTTTCTTAAAAGTTCAACTTCTTTGAGAAGGGACAACATTTCAATTTATTTTCTCTACTACTCTAACCTATGGGAGAGCTACACACGGAAAAAAACGCACAATTTTGTTTTTGTTTTCTTATTTCTTTTACTCCTTCAAGAGCTATAAGAAAAAAAGGAACGTAAAAAACCTGTTTGCTTCTCTCTTTTTAGGAATCGTGTGTTTATTGTTTTTGTGTTCATGATCTTTAATCGCTATGTGCTACCGCAGTCAAATTTGAGACAAATTTTATATAAACAAAATCTTAGTCTGGTATCCCAGTGGGAAATTTCTAAAAATTCAATGGTGAAAATCTTGCTTCTTCCTTGAGGAAAGGGAGCAGCACCCGCTTCCTTTGTGCGGAATACATCGAGGATTTTAACATGGGCATGTCATTGGCGGGGTGCACATGCAACCATCTCGATGAAAATTCCACAACTAAATCACTACTTCCTTGGAAGTTGCTTATTCACCAGTTGGACTGAGGACTCCGGTGAAAAATATGATGAATATTCAGCAAAGAAATACTTAAAAAAAAAAAGTAACTTGCTTATTCATCAGATCATTAATTTTTGATGAAAAATTTGATGAAAATTCTTTTATGAAATCGATAAATAATTTGGACTTGTTTTTTCACTACCTCAATATTTGCCAATGAAAAATATGATGAATATTCAACAAAAAAGTCACTAATTGCGTGTTACTTATTTATTGATCAGCTTAATATTTATTATTTTCGATGAAAATTATGATGAAAATTTAGTAGTGAAATCAATAGGGAATTGGGAGTTGCTTAATCGCTGAATATTTAATTCATAAATTAGAAAAATACTTCTCCTAAGTTCGAACGATTGAATATAATTCAATTAAAAGGTAAGTGACGTAAACTCCAAAATACGTCTCTAAGACGCAAATTATGGTCAATTTTTACCGACCCTTATAAAAACCAAAGCATGAACATACTGTGAATTTTTTAAATAAGATATACACAATGCTCAGTTCATGATAAATGTCTGATGAAAGGATACATTACTTTTCTTCACAGAAATCCTCATATTGATCGCGTCAGGTAAAGAAAAGGGTAGTTTTCATTCTTTTCTTGCTCAGGGAAATAACAAGAAAAAAAAGAGAGCGTCGTGGGAGAATTATTTTTTCTTCTCTCTCAAAGTATACTTTACAAAGCAGACGAGTGGATCTAGACAACGAATTGCTGAACTTATGCATTACTTGTCAACGATTGAATCATCGCATAATTTTACCTATTAAAATAGAATCTTTTAATTCCGCATTAAACTCACTTGATTTTTGTGTGCCAGGTAAAAGAAGGGAGTGTTTCGACATTTTGCCCATTTACAAAGCAGACAATGTGCATAAAACCATGAACTGGTGAAATTATGCATTACTTTACAGTGACTAAAACAGTGCTTGCTATTTCTTCGAAGAATTGGCATTTGAATTCAATGTTGAATTCAGCTAAATTTTTCAGTGAGGATGCGGTTTTCAAATCGAGGATGAAAATCATCAATATCGTTAGATTTATGTGTATGTGTGTTTCATTATATACATATGTATTTTGCATGTGCGCTTCAATGATTTTTGTTAAGAAAAATATTGAAATTGATTTTTTGAGAACGTTTGGAAAAAAATAATTGAAATAAAAATTAATTTAAATAGGTACTATAAACAAGAAAGTTTCATTCAAGGAAAATTTTATGTCAGTTTGCAAAGAGAAGAAGTTTTTTTGAATAATTTATTATTTTCAATAGATTTAATGAGGGTAGTTAAGTGGAAGAGCGTCGTCGTCGGTTAGCTGTTGATTTTGTATATATGCAATTATTTTCATCTAGATTTGATGGAAGATCGAATAGTTGTTGCCTAGATTCAATTCATTTTTGGTCATATATCGGGGTGATGTTTGATTGAGGTAAATTTGTAAATTGTATGAGTAGGTATTTAAGGCGTGCTAAAAGAATTTTTGTTTTAAATTTTTTTTTAATTTGGTATGTTTATGATGTTTGTGTTGAGGTTATTTTTTGTTGATTTTTAAATTTTGGGGATTTAATAGCGTGGGTTTTAATAAAGGAAGGTTCAAAGATTAGGACGAAGCATAAGCTGCACAATTTTGTTCAAAACTTTATATAATGTATAGATACCTATACAAAATATTTCGATTTTTAATTATTATAATTATTAATATATAATTATTAATATTAAAATTATGGAAAGCAGCTAAACGCCTAAAAAGACCACAAATTCAAAATCCGCCTATCAAAGCACAAGACAGAAAATGGATTGCAAACCAGAAACAGAAAGCTGAAATCCTCGCGGAACATCTCTCGAATGTTTTTAAGCTCTTTTCAGAAAGTGCAGTTAGGTACAAATAATTTACATTTTGTTGAAAGAAACGACGAATTGGAAAATTTCTTCTTCACGCTCAAAGAAGTAAAAAGCATGTGTGAATGCAAGCTATCAAATAAAAAAGCTTTGAAAGAAATGCCAACAGTAGCCTTCAAAAAACTCCAATATATAATAAACGCATGTCTTAAGCTTCGATATGTACCACATCATTGGAAAATTGCAGAAGTCATTGTTATTCCTAAGCAAGGAAAGCTACCAACAGAAGTTACTTCCTACAGGCCAATATCTCTTATATACCAATTATGGCAAAATTTTTTGAAAAACTGCTCATGAAAAGGCTTTGCAAAGTAATAGAAGAAATGAAAACTAATCCCAAACCATCAGTTTGGATTCCGAAATAAACATTCGACGCATCGAATTACGGATTTTGTTGAAAAGGTATTGAAGAAAAAAAAGTATGTTCCGCTCTATATTAGATGTTGCTCAAGCCTTTGACAAGGTTTGGGATTTGAGTACAAATGCATAGAGACTCCCCAAGGCAGCTCTACGAAATACTGAAATCCTATGTTATAGACGTATTCTTTGGGGTACGGTACGAGCAAGAGTATTCAGAAATTAATAAAACTGAAGCCGATGTACCACAACCAAGTGGCCTAGGACCAACAATGTATTTGTTATATACTAGGGATATTCCAGTGGACAATTACGCTGCACTGTGGCTTCATTAGCAATGTTTGAGGCAACGTCAATTTAAATGGCAATGACAATTTATTGCCTGGGTGGGCCTTCTATTGCCAGGTAGTTTTAGTTGTGTAATGTCAGTGTAGAAATTAGAACCACAGTCAAGTGTTTTTTGCTCTTTAAAATCACTGTTTTTGATAATAAAAAACTTTAATTCACTTAATTTCTCCTATTTTCAATTTCAATTCATTCAAAATCGCGGAGAAACCGTTTTGAAAAAGGTGAAACGTCAAAATTTATTGCCTCAGCGATGGAAATCAATAATTGCCTTTCATCAGCCAAGCAATATTGTCATTGCCATTGCCTAAGCGTCACCATTAGCAATATTCAAGGCAATGGCAATGATCCAAGCAATTTATTTCTACAAGTATTGCCAATGGAGCCGCTGAGTTATGCTATCTTGGCCACATTTGCAGATGATACTGCCATTTAAGTGCCTGATAAATGGTTTGTGAAGCCTGATAAATGCGTTCTATCAAGAACAAAATAATGCTATACAAACAAAAACTGAAACCAGTGCCTATGTTCTGTAACTCTCGCATCGACAAAATCAGTCGAGAAACGATCAAAATTGAAGCAAATCATATGAGGTTTGTTCCATTTTTCAACGTTTCTCGACCAATTTTAAAGATGGGAGAGTTACAGAACGTAGGCACAGTTTGGACTTATGGCATCCAATTGTGGGGTTGTAAAAAGAAAATTAATGCTAAAACCATCCAAAAATAAAGTCCTTCGTGGAATAATAAATTCCCTTTGGTATATTAGAAATAGCGATTAACATCGTGACCTACAAATAGAAATAGTTTCTGAAGTGATTAGAAAACAGGCTGTTTCACATAATCAGCGACTACATACATAGTCATTTCAACTCCGAGATGGATACTGTATTAAATGTAAGAGATAATGTTCGAAGATTAAGAAGAACAAAGCCTCATGAGCTGATGGTCTAAAAGCGATGGGAAAGTATTAAAACTTTAAACTTATCCCAATGCGATTTTGAATTGAAGAAATAATTGTCGATCTTTCATAGATTGGTCCCGATTTTCCGGTGGTTTTAGTGCGGCACAAGTCCCACGCTACTCGGTACCGAATATTACCAAGTGTCTTTTGAAAATTTCCACCTGTAGAGAATTTTTTTTTGATTTGTTAGTATAGGTATAACTAATCTACCTATCAGGTCAAATTTAAATATTTTATTATAATTACATATTTTTAAATTATTTTGTATTTGTAATATATCTTTAGATCCTAATTTTGTGGGCTTTAGGTCTTCTTTGTTTAACTTTTTTTTTGCTAAATAGACGATGTTTCGCACTTGGTTACGTGCTTCTTCAGGTCTCTATAAGATTTAAAAAATTTATACGTATTTGTTAAATATCAATTACTTACATTTCGATAATCCTAAAATTTTTTTTGAAATAAACTATGATTTTTATCTATCTATAGATATTTGTCATTATTTTTGTATTTCTTAATATATTTGAAAGTCTTGAAAAAGACGTTTCAAATCATCAAAAATCAAAATAATAATGTTAAATTCTGAAAATAAATTCTAATTTTAAAATTTTAAAAAGAAAACTATATCTGAAAAAAACAAGTCAAACATAAAATATTCCTCAAGATTATGAAGAGATACAAAAAATAATTAAAAATATCTATAGATAGATAAAAATCATAGTTTATTTCAAAATTTTTAGGATTATCTAAATGTAAGTATGTAAATGATATATTTAAAAAATACGTATTAATTTTTTTTAAATCTTATAGAGACCTGAAGAAGCAAGTAACCACGTGCGAAACGTTGTCTATTTAACAAAAAAAAGTTAAACAAAGAAGACCTAAAGCCCACAAAATTAGGATCCAAAGATATATTATAACTTTAAAAGGTCACGAAAAAGGAATTATTATTTTGTATTTTGTTTCCTTTTATTAAACAACAGGTTCAAAATGTTGAAATGTATTAATAATCCCTAGAAATAAATTTCTTAATATAAGAAACTGGAAAATGATTATCTACATAAAACTAAAAATAATGTTTACCTAGCTACTCAAAAAATGCTCCGATCTAACGAATCTAGAATAGAATACGAAAACTACACAAAAAAATAAGACATTTTTCCGTCTTTAAAAAATAACCCACACCACTCAAAGAAAATGTTCTACCTACCCACATAAAGTGTATATCCAATATCCATGGATGCAAAGAAGAAAAAGAGTTCATATACTTTTTATTTTTTGTCGCCAGCCTCAGACGACCTTAAAAAAAATTATACATAACACACAGTAAAAAAAAAAAAAAACATAATCGCAATGTCTTTCGTCTTCCTCTCGATCGTTGCTGACTGCATAGTATTAAAGAAACAAAAAAACACGTTTTTATTCAATTTTCCCCATTCATTTCATTTCATTCCTATATCCTGAGTAACAGAGCAAGAGGGAAAACATATGAGCGAGCACGCAAGAGAGAACTTTTTCCAAAAGACAAATAGCTTTCTTTCTGTGCTTTACTATGAACAGGCAAAGAGCTTTCTTGCCTGTTGATCGTCTACGTGGTGTAAAAATAAATTGGGACATTATTTTCTATGGGGATGCTACATCTGTATAGTTTATTATCTGTGCTTAAACCCTACCTAGGGGTGCTACACCATTTAAACTACACATATATTTGAGATGGGTAGGGTTGAAGGGTTAAAGAAAACAGGGGCCAAATTACGGCATCAGTGACTGAACGACACGTGAGGGAAATTTCATACGAAATATCGAATATCATCGATATTTTGTATAAAATTCCCCTCACCGAATTTTTCATCCCTGATGTCTACTTTTTCGTGAGCATGTATTAGTGTTTCCGTGCATTTTAAATGGGACCCCGAATCCCGATGCCAACACTACTTTGAGAAAAAGTAGTCACTTGTGTAGACAATTGTCAGTATGGCTGATTAATGCGCTCAGATATTCAAATAAGATTCCGTGAAATTCAAAAATTGAAAAATTAAATTAAATCTTAGTAAAATTTATAACAAATATCTTTCATGTTTCAAAAAACAGGCATTTTTGGATGAATTTTTACCACTAATTTTTGATTTTTATCTTTTTGACGGATGCTTTAAAAGATCTCAAAATCATACACGTGATAGATATTGTTTATCTACTTGTTTTGTAAAAATTTTAGATTTCTAGAAATTTTTTTAACCAAATATTGACGTATTTCTGTTGTTTTATTTATCACCTCATAACTCTTATGTTATTGCATCTATAGGATTAGATTTTTTTAACTCGCATATGAGAAAATAGATAATTAATTTGATATATACAGTATACTCTCTGTAAACGGACACCTCTCATAAGCCGACACCTCTAATAACCGGAAATATTTCAAATAACAAAATTAAATTCATTATTTTTCATAGTAATAACTCTCCCATAAGCGGACTTTCTAATAACCGGACGCTGCGCGGACACCAAATTTAATAACCCAAATAGAGTTTAGCTCTCTCATAAGCGGACAAAGTGCATGTGGAGTACTATTTTTAAATTTTTAAAAGGTCCATTTCGGTATTTTGGATTGTAAATTACTTGTCGCAAGAAAAAAAATCACAAACATTTTTTTTAGACAGAAATTCATTCAAAGGTGAAAAAAAGTACATTCCAATTTTAACAATACGAGAACGCACTCGGATTAGAATAGGAAAATTCTAGAATTTTAAATTGTTTATGTCTTTTTTAAAAAGTTTTAAATTTATTTTTTTTGTTTTCTCATAAGCGGACTCCTTTAATAACCCGACAAATTTTAATGTCCGGTTATGAGAGAGTTCACTGTAATACATAACTGTGCACCCTGCACGACCTTCACAAAAGTTAAATAGGAAAACAAAAAAAATCTCGGAAAAATTGAAAAATAGGGGTTGTTGTTCATTGCCAAACGACGTGTTTCAGATGAGAATGGCCCAATTTTTGCTAAAATTGAAAAACACCCGATTTGCGTTCAGTTGAATGCTTATATCCTTAGATGCAATGGTCGCAATTTCAGAATTCAAATTAAAGCCAGAATGACAGGCTTGTACCAGCTACAAAAAAATTTTAAAACCGTTCAAAATTTCATACTAAAAAAATTTAAACATTTTTTGGAGAATTATTTACATGGAGGCAAAAGTAACGAGGAAGAGGAATACACAAAAAAAAATAAAAAAAGTTTGCTACTAAGAATTAACTGGTGGGAGGGAGATAGCAATTCTAAAGACGGTGGAGTGGCAGTGTGCAACAAAAAGTATAACCTAGGCAAATTGGGTTCACATCGGGAAAAAATTAGGTATAAGGTTCCTTCATGGTTGGTTTGGTTGGCTGATAACTTTTATTCTAATAGTCGGATCGTTAAGGTAGGTTGAATATCAGGCTACATGTTTTTACAACATCATTGCAGAGTAACTTTAATTTGAATTTTGAATTTTGAAAATCCGACTATTGGATTCAGAGATATAAGCATTTAAGTGAACGCAAATCGGGTGTTTTTCAATTTTTCAACAAAATCTGAACATTGGATCTACATATTATATAGCATTTAAAAGAACGCAAATCGGGTGTTTTTCAATTTTTCATCTTTTTGAACTAAATGGCGCCAATTTGTTATTGTATCAACAATTCGCACGTATTCAGCAGGGACAGGGAATTTAAGAGAGTTTTCTCTTACTGTGCTCAAATAAAATTTGCGGGTGTTTTTTTGCAAGGGGGTACGAGTCGGTTCTCTAGATAATATAGGTACTCTAAGAATAAATACAAATAGAAGTAGATCCCCAGAAAAACGCAGCTCAAAAAAGATGGTGGAGTTACTGTCGGGCCTTCCGGAAGGCTTTAGCATTGTATATAAAAACTATAGTACTCTCATGGAACAGAAAAAAACTAGTGTTCCGCCTCTATTGGAGGCGTTGCCATCAGCAAATTTGACGTTGGAGACTTTATAATATGGATGGGATAGGAAAGGAGAACAAGTAGCAAGAAAGAGAGGGTTATATTATTTGAATTCGGTTATAAATAAGTGGAGTAAGGGAGATAGGTTAGGTTGCGTTGCCATAAATGCAGATTTGTTTGCATTTCGCAGACATCCGAGACCACGAAATCTGCACTATAGATTTTGTCTGCACTCGTTAAGCAAAAATTGGATTACTTAACAACACAAATTGACAACAAAACGAAAATTCGAAATAAACTTCAACACTTAATGGTATAATGCTTTGCAAAGATTTTCGTATGGTGTTCTAGTTATACGTATTTATATTGGTATATTATACTATTATTTCCCAGCGAAATTGGTATTAGATTTTAAATTTTCAATTTTTTTGAAAAGCCAGAAGCAACGTTGTAATAGAGCGTATTTATAAAGGTAGGTAGGTTTCGGACAAAAACGAGGAACGAAAAAAGTACAGGCGGGAAGTAGTTAGTAGTAGGTAATAGAATATGGTGAAAATATAAATTCCATTCTCCTTTTTAATTCACCTTATCTTCAGGGATTACACCGATTTTTTTGTGAATATTCAACAAAACTAATCAATTAAGGCAGTTGTTGTGGCCCTCAGCCACGTTTTTAACCGTCTGAAAGTGGAAAAATAACGTCCTGGCTCTGCAGACGTCACTGGTAGCACACTAAGAACTTCAATCACGTTTCTCAAATTAGGATACAAATCCGAATTGCAAATCGAAAGTTTCTGGTTTAGTTATTAGTAGGGCTGGGATTTTCATGCCCTTAAAAATCGGAAATATGCGCTTAAAATATGCCCTTAAAAATGGAAAATATGCACTAAAAAATGGAAAATATGCACTTAAAAAAACGTTATTTTACCTTATTTTTTCTAAAAAAAAAAAAATTATTTTTAATTCAGTTTTTATTTATAAAGAATTCAGTCTTTTATTTAACAGAAATAAAGATAAGATAACATTAAAAGTTAACAAAATAACAATAAATATTTTTATTTAAGACGAAACAATATACATTTATTATTATTATATCTTTCAAAATGTAACTGAAATGAAACTTTATTTAAAGTTTTCAAACACAAAACTTTGCCTGTTTGGCCTTTGAAAAGAGAAAAAGAACGTTCTACATCAACTGAAGTAAGAGGAGCGTTTTTTAAACAACAAATTTCATCAATTGTAAGATTATTAAAAACGCTTTCGTTATTGTTACTCGACAAATTGGAAGTTTTCCAAACCATGAACAGTTCAAAGAAAGTGAGAAGGACGCGTTCACTTTGTCGAGTATTACTACGTTTACATTCAGGATCTAAATATCGAGTCGGTGCATATAATGCATTATTTATTAAACCAAATTCTCGACCCAGGATTTTGACTCGACTTCTTACGTAAAATATGAAAATATGCACTTAAAATATGCATTTATTATGAAAATATGCATTTTGCATAAAATATGCAAAATATGCACTAATGATTAAATGCCATTTTAAAGGAAATTTTATTATTCGTAAAGATAATTTGGTCTCAGGCTTCTAAATGTAGTGACAAAAAATATGCATTTGCATGGAAATCCCAGCCCTAGTTATTAGTTATTACCGCAGTACTCCTGCTACAGCCTAGTACTCAGTTCGAGTGTAAAAGAAAAGAAATTCACAACTAGAAGCGAGTACCAAAATATGAAAGTGAAATATGAAAACCAGTTCTTCAATCATTTTCACCCAAAAATTTTCATTTCCCAATGTACAGCAACATAGGAAAAAATTTAAGTTGTTGTGGAAAATTGTGACATTTGTCAATCAATTTGTTTTGCTCAAAATACAAATACTTAAATAAGAAACAATTATTATTTAGCCATCAAGGAGGGAAAAGGAACAAAACGTGGAATTTTAACACTCTTTTATGAACTTTTTTAAGATTCTGATGACAGCCTTTAAGTTAATATATATTTTTTTAAATATAAGAATAAGAAAAACATAGAATTATTATTTTTGTTTTTGCTTTTGTATTTTCAATTCAATTCAATTCAAAATGGCTTTTATAGAAATTGAAAACTGAGTATCAAGAATTCATGTGAAAAATTAATTAAAGGTCAATAAAAAATGTATTCAAGTGATGTACAAAATGTACACTTAATCCGATGTATTTTACAATAATGTTTGAATAACCTAGGAAAGAAATAGACTTTTAATTGTTTCAAAAATTACAGACTTAATTCAATTTAAATTAGTTAGGTATGTACTTATAAATATAATTCAATTATAATATTTAATATAATTTGTATTATATTACATATTTTCTATATTTCTATATTTTTGTGCATGAAATTTCATTCCGTTTTATGGGTTTTTTCAAAACGGAAAAAGAAAGAAAAAATTAAATGTGTGAAATCGTTTTGGGACTTTTGCCTGATTGCAAAGGAACTTCTTTTGAGTTTCTATAAATACTGAGATTCATTTGAAATGTGAAACGAATTACGTTTGGTATGAACTACTGATTTCATTACGATATCCATGCGTATACTATTTTTTAATTTAAAATTAAAGAATATTGTTAAGCCTAGTACATACTTGTGAACCATGTCGTGAATCCATACAGATTTGCATTTTTGTTCACCCGTGAGCGTGCTCGTGAAGCCATGACAAAAAGTAGAGATTTTGCGTTCACGAGCGGTGAACCATATTCACGCGCAAAATGTACCGGAACTCTTTGATTTCTGGTGTAGCTTTCATAATTTGACAATAAAAGCTGCAAAAGTCAAGCAAATTGTGTTAAAAATTCACTTTCTCCACTGATGGTTGTTCACTTCACGAGGAAGTACATATGTACTAGGCTTTAAAGGTAAAATCTAACAACAATGAAATTTGAACGAAAAAATAAATAAAAATATACTTCGTTATTATTATTTATAACGGGAGGGGGGAGGGAGGGGGCTCGAACCCCTTAGCTTTTTTTGTGGAAAACAAATGATTATGGTATTTTTCAAAAATAAATATAAAATAGGTAGGTAATAGGTATGTAGTATGTACATAGTACATACATATGTATATATACATATGTATGTATGTAATAGGTGCCATGCAATTTCTTTCTAAAAAATTGGATTTATACATAGAAAATTTTTAAAAAATTGCAAATTTAAAAATCAAATAAATACCTACCTACACAAAATTATATTTAAAAAAAAAGAAAATTTTGAAAAAAAAACTCACTAAAATAAATACACAAAATTATTTTTCAAAAAAAAATAAAAAAAAATTTTCGAACAAAATTTAAAAAAGAAAAGAATTGAAAATTTGAAGTCACCAAAATAAATACACAAAATTATTTATTTTTTTTTAACAAAAATTTGAAAAAGATTAAAAATTATAAAATCACTAAAAAAATACAAAAAATAAAATATTTTTTTTTTCAAAAAATAGAAAAAAAATTGCAAATTTGAAAAATCATTAAATAAAAACACAAAATAATTTTTCCAAGAAGTGAAAGTGAAAAATGAACAAAGTTTTGAAAAAAAAATAGAAAAAAAGAAAAAAATTGCAAATTTAAAATAATTATTAAAATAAAAAAAGAGGTGCCTACACAAAATTATTAAAATTTAATTATTTAAAATTAATAGTTCTCTATCTATAGTCCAAATTTCGAGAAAAATAAAAAAAGTCAAAAACTTTAAGAAAATTCAAAAATTTGAAAAAAAAGTAAATTTTTTTTTAAATTTTTGAAAAAAAGTCAAAACTTTGAGAAAATTAAAAAAAATTGAAGAAAAGTCAAAACATTTTAAAAATATGAAAAAAGTGAAAATTCTTGAGAAAATTTGATTATTTATAATTATAAATTCAAAATTTTTTAAAAAAGTCAAAAACTTTGAGAAAATTTAAAAATTTTAAATAGTCAAAAATTTTGAAGAAATAAAAACCATAGTTTATTTAATGTTAAACGGAAACGAATATAATAAGATCCGCGATCTGCATGGGTCTGCACTTTGTTGGAAAAAAATTTCACTAAGAATTGTTACTATGGGATCTAAAATAAAACAAACATTTTTTTTATCAAAATAGTTAGAGCGGTTTCTCAAGTAATAAAAATTCATAAATTCTTCTTTCTTAGACAAAAATAAAATGTATGAATTATATATATATACATATATTTACATTGTACATATTTACTTTTATATACCTAATGAAATATTCAGTGGCGTAGCGTGGGTTTTTGCGGCCCGGGGCAGAGCCAATTTTAGTCACCCCTAGCCTTTTTTTTTCTGACACCATTAATTGTTTTGCTATTTTAAAAAATTCAAAGATAAACAGCTGGTTAACTATGATTTTCCGGTTGCCATTTTTCTTAATTAAAATTTAGAATTAGAAATGTTAGTCAAAGCTTTTTTAACGAAAACATAATATTTTAAAGCAACCCATACAAATTTAAGTATTCGAAACTGGTTTTATCTTTTGGAAAAAGTTTTTATGTTTTTACAGTTCAATAAAAGGTGTTAAACTTACCACAGATAATCTTAGGTGAGATCGAAACTTCTCATTATTTATTACAATATTAAATTCAAAAATCCAACAGTAAAATAAATAGAATTAACCACACGAATCAACCTGGGGTGGAATCGGCTAAGGTGATTGGTGACTGTAACATTTATGACAATCAATTTTGATCAAAATAAATTTTCCGTCTGTGTAAAGTGATCATAAAAAATTATTGAAAACTTGGCATCACTTTGAGAGACAAGTACTCAAAGTTGTCATAAATCCTTTTATTTGATTTATTTTGTATTCCCGCCTTTGTTGAATGTTGAGTGCCTTCAGTAAATAAAAATGTAACTATCTACAAATTGTTTTAAACTTTTTAAGATTTTAACAGAATATAATAATTATTATTGACAGGATGCAAGCCAATAAAGTGCAATTAAAATTAATGACCGAATTTATGGAAAAGAACCCGGATCTGGCCAAGTCTTTTTCGGCAAATAGTCTTAATTCGCGCGAATCCCAAAGAATGCTGTGGGAAAGATTGGCTCGGACGCTCAATAATAATGGACCACCGACAAAAAATACAACGGAATGGAAAAGGGTATAAATATATATATTGTGTTATTAAAAGATTTGCCTTTCATTTGTTTTATTATTTATTTATATAGATTTGGACAACGAGAAAATACATCGCCAAAAATAAACTAATACTTAATAAAAAGTCAATTGTCCAAACCGGTGGAGGTCCATTCACCGAACACCCACTGGACAGCAATGAGGAAGCCATAATACAAGCGTGTGGAATCGAGGCAGCAGTGGCTGGAATAAGTGGTGTTTCCAGCTTCGGCTGTGATGAGCAAGGTAAGTTTATATTTTTTGTTCATACCAATTTGATTTACATAAATAATTCTTTATTTTTTTCCTTAGAATTAGAAAACGAAATAAACAACCTCATTGCTGAGCCAGTGGAGCCATCCCAGCCTTCCGTCCCCGTGTTGCCAAAAACAAAAAAAACAAACATCCAACGAGGCAGAGGAAAGCATACTTCTGGCAAGGAAGCAAATACTACTGCAGGAAAAATTTATAGCTATCCAAGAGGAAATTGAAAGATCGCTGAAGGCAGTATCAGCATCTATAAATGAGCTCAAGGATTGTGTCAAACTTCTTTGCGACGTTAAGACTAAAGAAAGCCATTCATCGAATCTCCTCAAGAAAGAGGAGCTCCAATTGAAAAGAATGGAGCTGGAGCTGGCGAAAAGTCTTAACGAATTACGAATTTTGGAGTTGACGAAAAAGTAAAATTTCAATTTCAAAAATCAACATAAAAGACTTGAAAAGTGATGTGCCTATATTTTAAGATTATTTTTTTCTCATTAAGTTGTTTTTGTTTTGTTTTTGTGAATTTTTATTTAGTTTTAAATGAAGTTTTTTTAAGTTTTTTTTTATTTTGTTGCGAAATAGCTTTATTTTCATTTAGTTATAACATACATAATATGTACATATCTTCGAGTATACATAATAAAAAAAATAATTTATTTCTGATAAGTGCATTTTGTTTTTACTTTAATTTAATGCATTGGACGGTTAGCCCATAGATCGTCCCTTATTCTATTTCTAATTCTTATACCTTCATTGTTACTGTTTTCAGTTGGGTGATTTGAATTGTTAGATGACGAAACTCTCAAAATTTCCTCCGGGAGTGGTACTCTCTGCTCACAGCAAATGTTGTGGAGAGCAGCACAAACATTTACTATCTGTGCTGATCTTTTTGGGGAGTACCTCAACTTTCTTTCTTCCAAAATAGATCTCCATCGAGCTAAGAGGAATAAAATTATTTGATAAAAATATTTTAGTTGGAGTACTTCACTTAATATAGGTACTTTTCATTACGCCAATACACCGTTCCACAATGCTCCTAGCCTGAGAGTGTACATTATTGAACCGCGCTTCTGGAGAATTTTCTGAAGCGCTTCTGTAAGGTGTTAGTAAAAAGGGTTCCAGAGGATAGCCACTGTCACCTTAGAAAATAAATATAACATAGAAAAGTATATTGTAAATAACAATTTTTTTAGAAGTTGTACCGAGAAGCCATGATGAGGTGTTGCCCGCGCAGTAATCGACATTTAGCTTTTCTCTTTGGGCACTCTGTCTCCAAATGAAACTGTCGTGGGCACTTCCGCCATACTTGGAATTAATGGACAGAATTTTTGTGTTCTCGTCACATATCTAGAAGGAATAGTATAAGCATTGAATAAATATCAATATATTTTAATAACCAACCAATGCATAAATTGACTTACAATCGTAGCGTTAATGCTGTCTTCCTTTTCTGTTGAAGAAAACATGCTCATTTTCCGACGGGCGGAGTATCATTACATGACTTCCATCTATGCACCCAATTACTAGGAAACAAAAGGATATAAACTTGTTTATTCACAATTTATTTTAACGAAAAAATTAAAGAATACCTCCAGGTATACGATACTTTTCATAAAAAAACCTTTTAGTTCTTTCGGAAGATAATGGGGTGAATTTTATCTTCAAAGAACACAATTTTGTTTCCAATATTTTAATAATTGAAGAAGTCACCTCACACACCGTGCTTTGGCCCATTGGAGCTGACCAGGCTGCACCAACTTGCCTTTGGTAGCCACCACCTCCAAGAAAATTCAAAGTTACCGCCAGCTGGAGGATAGGAGGAATGTGGGTTGACCGAACTCCAGCTGGCAAATCCAAAAGCCGAAGAATATACACAAAAGTATCTTTCGTCATTCGGAAGGTTTTCAAGAATCTATTTTATTTGTAATTTCTAATTATAAAAAGTACCTAAAAATTAGTGTGTGTGTACTTACTTTGGATTTGGTAGGTCAAAAATATCAAATTTGTTTCTTAGGTTTATTCTCAAGAGTCGGACATTACTATTATGTATGCGATTTTCGTTTTCCACATTCTCAGGTCTTAAAAATAATTGCGCAGGAACAAATAAATTAATTTTTCTTGAAATCTGTCAATTAGTTTTACATGAAAATGACACCAAAATAGCTGTCACAAGAAAAAGTCACAAAAATATGACTGTCACATGCGACAATCACCTTACGCGGACCGAATTTGTTAATTTTGACTGTCAATTATCACATATCACCTTAGCCGATTCCACCCCTGTTACTGATTAAAACTTTATTACGTTCTATCGCTAGTACCTAATTTGAATTCGTTTTTCAATGCCTTTTTGTGATATTTAGCTTTAAAGTACTTAGACATACATAATATGCAGTGATAGAGCAGCATTTTATGCGGGTACTTTTATTGTTAGGGTAGTGTTAAACGCAATACTTTCCTTACTGTGAAGCAGTATTATCGCATCAATTTGAAGAAAAATGGATCCAAATAAAAAGAAAATATAAAAAACAGAACATACAGAAAAATTACCGCCCCCTAGCAAATAGCCTCCCGGATTTTTGGAAATTTGCCGCCCTACAATGGATCCAAATGAAAAGGAAAAATAAAAAAAGAACAGAACAGAAATAACTTCTGTTTTGATCAATATTTTAAAAAATTGCCGCCTCCTAGCAATCTCCCTTCTGGATATTTTGGAAATTTGCCGCCCCTGATTCAAATGCAAAAGAAAATATAAAAACAGACCAGAACTCACGTCTGATAGATAGATAGATAGATAGATAGTTTCTTTTATTTTTTCATAATAAGGATTTACAATAACATTCTTAAGAATAAGGTCATGGCAATATCTGCCGTCTGCCTAAAATAACATTTCTTGTGAAATAAAAGTAAAACAAAATTAAAATAAAAGTGGAAATATTCAACAAATTAATAATAAAAGTTTATAAAATTACTAAAAAATAACTTTGAATTATTTCTTGAACAATTTATCAGTTCTATTAAGAAGCCTGAATAATTTAAATTAACAATTTATTATTTGAATTAAGAAGAGAATCAATCAATTTTGCCGTGATTTGAAACACAAAAGTTTAAATTTAAAAAATTGATCGAATGCAGATTTACAATTTTAGCATAATTTAAGATAAAAATAAAATTTAAAAATATATATGAAATCGATATTTAAATTAACCAATTTTAACGTGATTTGAAACACAAAAGGAAAAGCATTTTTTAATTAAGCTGCAGCACAGTTGTTTTTAGAAGAGAAAGTAAATCGGTACGAATGAACAAACGAAGATGCCACTAGTATAAACTATTGCGATAATTAAAAGCGTGTTCACAATATTTAAAGAGACATGGCCAACCCATTGCCCCATTCAAAATTTCATAAAGTTTTTCTTCCGTAAGAAAACTTTCTTGGAAATATAACCTGCGAATTTCTTGTAAGATTGGACAAACAGCTACGAAATGGTATATGTCTTCATTCTCTCTTCTGTTACATAAATTACATTGCTGAGATGTATTAAGACGGTGCGGGAAAGAGTTTAAATTTAAAATTTCAACTCGTGCTCCAAAAATTATGCCTATTTCAGAGAGAGAAATCATTACGAAAATAGTTTTCATGTGCAAGCAATTGGTGGTTTAGATTTCTATAGTATCTTCTTGACACTGATAAAGATGCTTTGGCAATATTTTCTTCAAATAGTTTTTTGTCAACCGAAGCAATTACCGTATCGAACTGTGATGGCCAGTCGTCAACATTATTGTCCAAGATGTTCAAGGATATTCTATGATCTCGAGCAAGTAGATTCCAATCTTTAAAAGGGAATGCATTTGTTTGGAGCAGTTTTTTCAATATTTTTTTGTGAAGAGATGCTTCAGTTCTCCTCATTATATTCACTATATAATTCGCGTTTGCTTTTAAATTTTGTATAAAAATTGGAGTTATACCTGACTCAGTGTATATTGCATAATTTGCTGTGCAATTTGGCAGACGAAAGAGCCTCTTAAAGAAATTCCTTTGTACACATTCAAACGCTTCAAACTGTTTTTGCCCAAATACTTGGACACCATAGGTCAAACATGTGTTAACTGTCGCATTGAAAACTTTGTACTTGGATCTTGAGTCAATGTTTTGGTTGGAGAAAAAATTAGGCCACATTAAACTTAAGGCTAATTTAGCTTCTTTGCTTTTTTCTTGGGAATGCTTAATAAAATTTAAGTTGTTGGTCAACAAAATGCCTAGGTATTTGAATTCCTGTACAACTTCGATCCTTGCATTGTAGAGATACCAATTTTCTTCGGGACGTCTTCTTGTTTTTCTACTTTCAAAAACTAAAATCTTGGTTTTTTGACAATTTATTTGCAGACCCCATGTCTCACAGAAAGAACAGAGGCGGTTTATTTGGAGTTGAAGTGAAGAAGGATTACTAGAAAACACGACTAGATCGTCTGCATAAAGAAGTACCTTAATTGTAGTGTTAGCAAAATTTACTCCTCCAGGAAGATATTCGCAAATATCATCGATGAAAAGGGAAAACATCAACGGACTAAGGATACAACCTTGAGGAACATCTGCAGTAGTTTGAAACTGGTGCGAGAATTTAGATCCATTCCAAACCGTTGCGTTTGAAGATGAAAGAAAATTTTCATACAATTGGAGAAACTTTCTTGATAAACCTAAACACGATAGTTTGTAAATAAGAGCCTGCCTATTGATTTTGTCGAATGCAGCTTTTAAGTCAACAAAACAGGTATAAAGTTTCTTTTTTTTCTCAATAAATGTTCGGGCAATACTAGAAATAGCAAAAACATGATCCATTGTCGGAAAACCAGGGCGGAAACCGGCTTGGAAGATGCTAAGGTGGTTATTATCCTCTACCCATTTTGAAAGTCTTTCGTGCAAAATTGCAGAAAATAGTTTTCTCATTGAATTTAACACTGAAATACCCCTATAGTTTTCGACTGAATTTGCGTCACCCTTCTTAAAAATTGGGAAAATTAGAGCTTTATTAAAGCTGCTTGGAACGGATGCAAGGCTGTATAACTTATTAAAGAAAGTCAGAAGATAATTTTTAAATTCGGTGGTGCTGTGTTTGAGAAACTCAACTGGTATACCATCCCAGCCAGGAGATTTATTATTTTTACTTTTTCTGAGAATAAATTCCAGTTCGGAAAGTGAAATATCCATATCGATTTCGTTCACTATAACAGAAGGCATCGCGTAGTCAAAAGTGTGAAGGTCTTCATCAGCTGAGAGAAGAGTTTTAAAATGAGCTGCTAACATCTCAGCTTCCAAAGAGTACTTCACACTGTTACGCCGCCCACCTAGTTCACGGACATTCTCCCAGAATAGCTTAGAGTTAGTGCAGTCTTCCAACTTTTTTGCTATACTTCTAAGGTAGTTAGTTTTCTTTGAAATACACAAATTCTTGTAGTTCCTGTTGTTGCGAAGGTACATATTTTTAAAGAATTGCGAGTTGGTATTCCTAAAGAGCTTAAGGTAAACAAAGGAAAGTTTTCTAAGATGCCTACAATCATTATCAAACCATTTGTTTTTTGCTACAATCATTTGGGTACTCTTTAGTGCAAAAGAAGCTGCGGACTTTATGACTTGTTCTAGACTGTTGCTTATTTGTTCGATAGAGTTTGTCGATTGCTGGACAAGAGATGCTGTGTGTCGATTTAAGAGTCTTTTATAGAGTTCTGCGTTGTTATCCGACCATTTAAGCTTGAAAGAGTTTGTAAAATTTGCTTGCGGAATTGGTTCCGACATTTTTAGTTTTAAAACTATTGGGAAATGTGGCGAATAGTTTGCCGTCGAAACTTCGAAATCTTCCAACAAGTTTAGCCAATTTACCGACATTGCAGCAAGGTCAATAACAGATTGTCCTTGTCCACTAACGAAAGTCAGTTCACCAAACTCGTCACTTCTAGATGATCCATTTAGAACAAAGAGCCCGAAATCTTCAAAAAACTCTATTAAATTTCGCCCGTTAGAATTCAAAGTTTCGTCTTTGGAGTTTCTTGTTTCTGCTAAAGAAGTTTGCGTCTGTAAAATATTAACAAAAGAGTTTTGACATCTACCGATTCTAGCATTTAAGTCACCAATGATCAAAGTATTTTCAAATGTGTTATTATTCATAAAGTCTACCAGTTGGTCAAATTCGGTTACCCAATTGTTGCAATTTAAGTAATTCGGAATAATATAATAGTTTATCCCGCTGCTTAACATATGAAAAATGATTTTTCTTTCAATAACCTTAAAATTAATTAAATTACCCCATAAATGTTTTTTTATCCCATATAAGATACCCCCACTGGCTCTTCCAAAGTTATTTATTCTGATTGCAGGTGTGAACATTACTTTAAAATCTCTAAAATATTTCAAAAATTCATCTTGGTTTTTTTCTTCAACAATAGTTTCAATCAAAATTAGAATATCAAATTGTTGTAAGTACTTAAAAATTCTGGTTGTAAAAGTTTACTTTTGAGACCAGTAATATTATATGAGCATATACTTAATTTATGAAATACAATAGAAGTTTGGCAGACGACAGTATTTACCTATGGTTTTGTCCCCCTAATAGGTTGTAACTTCGAAGTAACAGGTGGCGCTAGGTGAGGGTTCTGATATGAGGTTGATGGTCTATTTAAAACCGGTGCTAACTTCAGTCCATCGCTGCTGTCAAAGAAGTATTCCTCGCAAATGTCACCAAACAATTCTCTTATAAATGACATTTCTGTTGACGAGTTGACAACCAGACCACGAGACACTTTGTAAACAAAGATTTTATTGTTGATTTGCATCTTATTGTCTCCTTTCACAAATATTTTTGCATTTCCATTAATCTGCTGCAATTTGTTTTTTTGTTTCAATGAGTGATCGTCGTCTTTTCCGGGATAAAAGTGATTGTTCGCGAAATATGCTTATACCAGAGCCTTTAAGTGTGTGTGCGGAAGAAATTAATTTTTCAGTCATCTCGGCTGATGGAAGTTCCATGATGACGGTGCCTCGCTCGGTGTTGTTGTTGTGTATTTGCCTTAAACTTCTTACTTGTAATTTTTCGCCTTCATTTAACTTCAGAAGCCCCTTGCAAGTAGGCTTACCATCCGTCAGGATTTCGCCTGACGCGTCAGGCTTTTAATGTCCAATTAGGCTTTGGCCAGGTTTCGTCTTTTGTCAGGCATTTTTATAATTATTGCAGAAAATATAGTCGTTAGAGAAAAACGTTTACTAAATGTTTCAAATCGAAATGCTTGTATATCGCAGTAAACATGCATTCATTTTTTTCATTTAGTTGTCACTTTTTAGAAAGAGACAAGGAATTGTGCAATAGGGTAATTCAAAAAAACGCCTTTCTAGAAATTCAACCGAGACCGGGCGAAATTATGAAATCCCTGAAAATGTCATGCTTTTATCCCCAAAACTCGAAAAGTTATGCAGCTTTTAACATTTGAGAAAAATTCCGATTTTCAAAGATTTTCAAGCAAAATTATTGAAAAGGCGCTGGTAGCTACCGCTAAATGCTGTTCGATTTTGAATTCTTTGTTTTCAATCTAAAGCTAAGTACAAACGATTGTCAGATCTTACAATATTCTCAGAACTGTCAATGGTCTGACAGTAGCTAACAATTAGCTGACAGTTCACAAATTTCTTACAATGAAAAATTGTCCGTTCACACGGTTGGTAGATTTCTTCCAAATTCTTTTTTTATCTCTCTTTAAGCAACTCATTGACATTTCGGACAGATAAAGATGATAACATCTGACAATGACCAATGAGTCTGACAATGTCCTAATCGACTGACAATGATCAAAATTGTGTGTTCAGACGATTGTTAGATACCTGACAATTTTTTGTCTGACAATGACGTTTCTGACAATATTGTCAGACAAAATTGTGTGTTCAGACGATTATAAGACATTTGGAACAGTTTTTTTTACTGACAGATCTGACAATATTGTAAGTGACAGTCGTCTGTACTTAGCTTAAGCTTCATAATTTTGCCCGTTCCCGGTTGAATTTCGAGAAAGGTGTTATTTTGAATCACCCAATTGTGCAGTGGAAGTGTCATATCTTCCATTTTATGACGTATTTTTGTGTGTGCTTTTATTTGTGTCTGCTGCAGATTGCAATTGCAACATTTTTATCGTCGCGTCGTCTTCGTGCATCCGAATCAAGGTAAGTAATCAATGAATTTTTTTTTGTTGTTTTTTAAATGAAGTTTCAAAAAGGAAAAAAATATTTTTTATTTGTCAGGCTTTTTTCTCAAAAATCAGGCTTTTCATTCTTTACTGTCAGGCTTTTCTGATTTTAGAGCTGGTAACCCTACTTGCAAGCCTGTTTTGCCAATTGTATTGCATCGGTTTCTGGGTCTAAAGGAAGGTGTACAACTATGGACTTCTCATTTGTTTTTCGCGAAATAATTTCTAATTGACTTTCAAGTAACTCGCATCTATCCGTCATTGCTATGAGTTTGTTGTTTAGCTGGGTGTTGATGGCTTTAAATGAACAAAGCTCGGTCGAAAGTGTTAAAAAATCATTTTTGGTCGCAAGATCTTTAAGCTTTTCGTCTAGAGCTTCATTAATGATGTTCTTAAGCTCAGCCACAGAAAGGTCTCCTACTCCCATTTTTGTCCGTGTTTGTACAGAATTCCTTTTGACGGTCGTGTTAAGTTCAGGTGATATTTCAACTAGATTTCGCTTACGGTTCATCGGCGGTGTTTTGTAGTACCGCGAATAAAATTCGTAAAGATTATGATACTTTTATAAATTTGTTTGAAATAAATTTGTTTTAAATAAATGTAAAGTATTTAAACAAATTTTTAGAGCAGTTTTAAGTGGAAAATTGACTTTATTTTAATTTTAATTCAAAATTTACGTCAGAGCTTCAAACACTTCTGCACTTCCACTTTGACAGTTGAAATGTCAATCTAACTAACGTCTGTTTTGATTAATATTTGGAAAATTTCCGCCCCGAGCAAATTGCCTCCAGGATATATTTAAAATTTGCAGCAAAACGATCATGGTAGGTAGTGCTAACTTGACATTGTGAGTTCAGGCATTAAAAAGGGTTGTTCAAAAAACTAAGTACGCAATTATTTTTAACCATTACCTACCTACCATGATTGTTTTTTTTAAATTTGTCAAAAAAAATTTTAGAATTTTTTTCTCCAACTAATTTACTACAAAAAAGCTTCAATTAATGGCGTACTTAGTTTTTTTAATTTTCAAAAGTGTAGTGCTAACTTGACATAGGTAATATAATAACATGAGGGAAATGAGAATAATACTAAAACGAGAACATTGTATACAAATTTTTTAATAGTTCAAGGGGGACCAGAAATTTTGTGCTTTGATATGTACCTATGTATATACGCTGTGTATTATTTTTTTGTTTATAAATACGTTGTTGTGGGGATAGAAAAAGTATGTATGAATGAAAAAATTATGAATGAATAAAATTTCAAAAATTTTATACTAAAAACATAGAAAAGGATTTTTGAGAATAAATTTCATCGACACGTAACGAGGAAAGGGAATACAAAAAAAAAAATTGCTATTAAGAATATACTGGTGGGAGGGCGATACTTATTCTAAAGACGGGGGAGTGTGTGCATTAAAAAACTATGACCTTGACAAATTGAATTTGCATCGGGAAAAAAATTGTTATAGGTAGGTACTAAGTATACATAAATGTAGTAGGTATTTTTCTCATATTAGAACTGTAAAGTTCCCTCTTGGTTGGTTTGGTTGGTTGATAACTTCTGTACTAATAATCGGATTGTTAAGATTAAGGTCTTAAAATGAAGGTAGAAGAAGGTTTCATCTTTATTTACAAAATTCATGCGAAGTCCATATGTGAAAAACGTAAATAAATTCAAATTTAATGGAAAGAAAAATGTATTAAAACAAAATTTTTCATGGACATGTATTTGACCCTATTAAGGAAACTTATGATGTAGAATACGTTGATGTTGAATACATTTTATGATGTAGAATACATTTTGTAGGTACCTACCTAATTTTATTAAATAAAATAGTATCTATAAAAGATTCGATTTGGTTGACTTATAACGTCTGTTCTATTAATCGGACCTAAATGATTAAGATCTTAAAATAAAGGTAAAATGTCGGGCTACCTTATTAAGTTAAAAAATCATTGAGATAACATAAAAATTTATGTGAAAAAAGTGTTACATTGAGTTTGTATAATTTACATTCGGATTTAAGTTTTAATCTGGATATATCGGGTGAATAATAGGGGCGTAAGTGTTTGCATATATTATTAATTAAGTTATAAACAAATTTTCTAAATTCGATTATATTATACCTAACCTTCATACATATAAAATTTTTTAAACATTTTTAAGAAAACAAAAATATTAATGCTGAGTTAAAAAATTAATTTTGAAAAAAAATAATCTATCGTTTTCGAAGTATCGAATTTTTAAAAGTTATTTTGAAATTTTTTTTTTTTAAATCCAAAATTTGTTTTTTTGAAAATTTTGATATGCAATTTTATTTAAACAGATAATGTGATAGTCGAAAACCAATAATATGGTAGATCGTACTTATGTTAGCTGTTTTTGAGAAAAATGATATGAGATGAGATTAAAGGGTTTTAAACACTTGCATGGGAGGCACCCTTATTTTTGGTCATGAGAATGATTTTTAACAAAAATCTGCTAGATAATATTAAAAAACCTGTGGGTGCCAAGTTTAATAAAAATCGATGAAGTCTTTTTCGAATTATTAAGTTTTCAAAAAAAAATTGAAACTTTCTTTAATAATCCAAAAAATTAATTTGAAAATGTTGGTATACTTTTTGAAATACATATTCTCCATAAGAAAATTGATCAAAATCTTTTTTAAGAATTTTTTGACCATTTAATAACCATTTAAATGGTCATTTTTGTTTAATAAATAGTAGCCTTTAAAAAATATGTGCACGACTGGGTCGCACGAACTTGCTCTTATCATCTTATGTGCGATCACACTGTGTTTTTAAAGTTTTAATATTTCAAAAACTATATTTATCTTATAAAAGAAATAAATTAGTTATGGGAGCCTATATTGTATACCACCTGCTTAAACCTTAGTGAGGTTTAAGGAAGTCTTATGCGAGTAGGTAAATTTATTAATGATCAATATATCACCGTGTGGCAAATATGCAAGAAACTTACAGTTTAGACTGAAAAATGGTAAAAAAAATATATGTAATTAAACATAAATTGATTAAACAACCTCTGAAATTGTTTTGACACCAATGCGATGTACATCATCCGATTTCTTAAGGAAATCTCAATTTATGAGACAAAAAAAATGAAAATCGTTGGAGCGGTTTTTTTAAAAAATAGTTTTTGATATATACAATTTTGAAAAAATTAATAAAAAAAATGTGTACGCAATTTTTTAGCCTTTATTAATGCGGAGTTAAAAAAATAATAAAAAAAATATCATCTACCCATTTTCGAAATATGAATTTTTCAAAAAATAATTTTGACAATTTTTCAAAAATCAATAATTTATTCTTTTAAAAATGTTGGTATGCAATATTATTAGAACTTATTTGAAGCTTTTGTGCAAAAATATTCATTGAAATCAGTTTAATTTATAATGACCATTTTAAACGATAGATAAGTTTTTTTTTTGTCAATAATATGGTAGATCGTAAAGATATTAGTTCACACAAAATTTTTTATCAAAATCGTAGGAGCCGTTTTTGCGAAAAATGAGATTTTCAATACCGGTTTTTAAACATTTGTATGGGAGGTACCGTTATTTTTGGTTATAAGAATAATTTTCATTTAAAATCTGCTAGATAATATTTAAAAACTGCTGGGTGCCAAGTTTAATAAAAATTGAGCGATTCGTTTTTTTTATTTTAAAATCCAACATTTTTTTTTTTTTATTTTGGTACACAAAACTTTTAAAACTTTTTCAAACATTCACCATAAAAAAATTTATCAATATCAGTTGAACTGTTTATGAGAAAATCAAAAAAATGGTTCTATGGGAGGTACCACTTTGAACTATTTTTGTGAAATTTTTTTTATAAAAAATGGTTGCCTTTTTGAGGAAAAAAAATACTGAATTTTATTTTTAAGTTGTGGGCACGTTTTTGAGAAAAATAAGATTTTCATGTTTTGCTAACAAAATTTGTGGAGGTACCGTTATTTTTGGTCTCAATAAAATAAAAAAAAAATGAAAAAAACAACCTGTGGGGGAATGTCCAAAAAATGCTAGGTATCAACTTTGAAGAAAATCGACTTACCCTTTAAGGCTGAAGCCGAAAGGACAGACAGACAGACGGACAGAATTGCGAGACCCACTTTTTGGATTTCACTATCATCTGAATGTCAAGTTTGATCAAAATCTCGAGTTCGATTTTCTACGAATCCCTAACTTGCCATATACATACATATTTAGGTAGTAGGTACCTATGTATCTCAAGTAAAAAATTAAAGAATTTAATTTTAAATTGGTACCTATTAAAACATTAATATTTTTGATTTTTTATTATACTTTTGCTCAAAAGTTACAATAAAATGTGACTTTTTTTGAAAACTAAATTAATTAGGTAATATACCTTATACCTTTTATATTAGAATAACATTCTGTTTTAATTTTTTAAGCCAAAAGAAACTCATCAATACAAAATTTAAATATCGCAACTTTGCGATTCCCATACGTCATATACACTATAGAATATAGGTAGTGAAAAAAGGCAACAACGAAAAAAAAAAAAAAACAAAAATGAATAATATACCAACCAACCAAAACAAATTCGAATATACCTACCATTGTAAGCCTAGTACGCTGCTGATGCGAAATGAAAAATCCCATACAAAAATGACAACGAAATCATAAACGGAAAATTTCGTTTTGCAGTACGCTTTTCGAAGAGCGAAATTTATAATTGTAGCAAATTATTTGGAGAAGTCTCCGCTCCTTTTTCGCACTGAATTAATTATTCAGACTATTTATTGTGTGCGGAAAAATGACATTTGTGTTTTATTTGTTTTTTTTTTTTGTTTATCATTTTCTTACATCATGGGTTTCTCTGATTTTTTGCGTTTATGTTTGATTTTGTTTTTGGAATTAGTGAAACTCTCCAGGGATATTTTCCGTTGTGTTTTCGCAAGCGTTTCGTTGTCTGTTTGGAGATCACAGAAAAATTTCGTTTCGCATCAGCAGCGTACAAGGCTTATATAAAAACTAGTATATTTACCCGAACAGTTGGCTTCGCTAACTGTCACACGATGTATGTGCAAGACAATGTATTTGCAAGACAATGTATTTGCAACACAATGTATTTGCAACACAATATATTTGCAATACAATGTATTTGCAACACAATGTATTTGCAACACAATGTTTGTTATAACGCGATGTATTTGCAACACAATTTATTTTGCAACACAATGTTCCAACACAATGTTTCAATACAATGTATGTTGCAACAGAAAGTATTTTGCAACACAATGTATTTTGCAACACAATGTATTTTGGAACACAATATATTTTGCAACACAATGTATTTGCAACACAAAATATTTGCAACACAATGTATTTATTTGCAACCAATGTATTTGTAGCACAATGTATTTGCAACACAATGTACCTATTTGCAACTCAATGTATTTTGCAACACAATGTACTTGCAACATGTATCTCTGTATCTCTTGGTTCAGTATTGACCTACTTTTCTACCTCAAGCCTGATAATTCACCTTAATATTAGGAAATTAACCTTGAAAATCTGACCATTGTTACTCCATCTAGGCTACCTTTTATTCCAGTAACTCACTTAGTTTCACCTTAGTTGATAAAAATCGATTGCGGGTCCCCTGCAGCGCTCACGCAACTCCGTTGCTCCGCTTAGGGTATGTTCAGTCGCCAGGCAGGCGCCCAAGTCTCGGAGAAAGGTACCTTTGGGTGAACCGTATGAATTGTTTTGCTAACTTAATATAGGTTCACTGTTTAGCCGGATAGGTACATACTTAATTAAAATTTAAAAAACTTGACCTTGAAAATCTGACCATTATAACTGAAGTTATACTTGCCACGTCAATCACTTGACTTCACTTTGCATGATTCTAAATTATTGCTTAGTCGATTTGATGGTTAGGTAGGTAGATAGTAGATACCTAACAAATATAATTATACCTAGGTACCTACTTTAACACACTGTCGTTTAAGAATACCTATAAGATTAGAAGATAATTATGAATTTATATTATTGCAAATAAACAATACAAATAGGTATATCACAAACTTTTGTATGTAACTATGTATATGCGTTAACTGACCTACCTAGATACCTCTCTTAATTTTAAGACCTTAATCTTAAAAATCCTATCATTAGAAAAGAAACCAAATCAACCCTTTTCTATTAATTCACATACCTACATTATGTGCTTACATAGACACATACATATAGATGTAGGTATGTACATAATATGTATTTTAATATCCATGTCAGCGAAATCGATTTTTTTAAATCAACGTCGAAATCATTCACCTTTTTTAAATACCTACCTTCATTTTCATATGATTTCAATTATTATTTTATTATTATAATAACTCAAAATAAGTTAGCCTACCATTTAACCTTTATTTTAAGATTAATTTAAGACCTTAATCTTACAGATCCGATAAGTAGAACAAAAGATATAAGCCAACTAAAAAATATACTCTACCGACATCATAAATTTCCTTAAAAGGTTCCAGTACACGTGCATGAACATTTTAAGGCATCAACCTTATAGTCTAAGAGCTAGCAACGTTTTAGACAAATCATTTCAACAGTCATGATTTTTGAATATGTTGTACTGCTCACTAAGTCTAGCGAAATTTTGATGGTCTGGCTGGTGGGATACGTTGCGTTTTTTTGTACGCGTCACTTTTGTGAGCTTAAAAAGTTGGAAAAAAAAATTCATTTCAACAGTCTTGGATCCTTTTTCATTTCGTTCTAAAAACTGCCTGCAACAAAAATATACAGGTCTGGCAGGTGTCAGACGTTGCAAAATACGTCTGGCAAGCGATTTTTTAATAAAATAAAAATTACCGAATTTTAGGATTTTCATTCTGAAAAAAATTATTAAAAAAGAATGGTAATACTGACAATATTGTATTATGGCTTTTTAAAAACACAAGAGTCTATTCTTTTATTTTACATTTAAATTATTGTTTTTTTATTAATAGTTTTTTTTATACTAATTTTCAAACACGAAATAAAAAAAAAAAAAAAAAATGTTTTACTTACTTTTTTTTTATTTAAAATTTTATGTTATTAAGTACCTCTTTATCTTTTAGTATTCAATACTCTTATTTATTCTTTGTCAATCACTGAAAACTATATGGTTCTATGTCTTTTAGTTTTTGAGAAAATTAAAAATTACCAAAACTCTACTTTATTCATGAAAAATTTGTCATGACAAATTTGACGTACTGTCAACTCAAAATATGTCATTTTAACAGTCATATTTTTATTTTCCTTGAGTTCCACAAGTATCTTTTAATACTTATTTACACATCTGGCAGCAATCTGACGTTGCTAAAATGGTGCCAGACACTTTTTTGTAAATTGAAGAAAAACATAATATGATGTGGTTCAACTTAAAACATATGCAAGACGTTTTGCACAAAATGTGACAAAAAGCTTGGGTGTAAATGTTTGGTCAAGAAAAGAAAAAACTATGGCAGAGGGGGGGTGTATTTCCCCCTATTCAAGCAGGAGGGGAAATTTTCCGAAAAATCGAATTGAAATTAAAAAAAAAACATAAAAAATCAACGGAAACACTTACAACATCATGTTATATTTTTTTTCAAAGCCAAAAATCCATTTTTTAATTCTGTTTTGAAATCAAAATGTTTTAGTGAATAGTTTTGAAAAAAATAATTTTCAAACTCAAAGTTTTGAAACAAAAACTTTAAAAATTTCATTCAAACTAATTTTTTGTAAAAACTTACGTTATTATGTACTATTTTTGTTTTCAATACTCAATGCTCTTATCAATTTTTAGTCAAACAGTAAAAACTAGACGGTTTAATGTCTTCTAATTTTTGAGAAAATCAAAAATTACGAAAACTCATTTTCTTTTAATATTGGCAGTTTTGGTTTACTTAATTAAATAAATGGTTTTCACATAGTTTATCATTTTTACTCAAGTGCATGAGTTTAACTCATATTACTGAGTGAAAATGAAATAAAAAATATATAAAATTTTTTTTTCTGGATTGCTTAAGAAAGGATCCATCCCGAGCACATTTCACTCAAGTCAAATTGACATTTGATGAAATAAAAAGAAAAAAAGAGATCGACTATTCCTTTACTTGAGTGGATTTCTGCTCCTCTCACCAATTCAAAAAGCAACTTTTTTTACTTTTATGCCATTTACTGTAATCTCTTGTTTTCAACCAAATTAATCAATTGTCTTCAGCCAAATTAAAATCTTGTTGCGATGGCTAGTGATGAAAAAAAGTGTGTTTTCTGTAGTGAAAAGAATAAAAAAAATTTAATTTTTGTTGAAGATTCATTAAAAACGTGCAAGGAAGTTTTAACTATTCGTTTAAAGTTTCATTTAAAATTTAGTAATGTAAAACTACCGGATAATATTAACACTACTGATGGGTATCATAAACAATGCTATAAAACGTTTACAGCCCTGATGAATAAATACCGCGACGAATCAAAAACAAATTCTTTAAATTGTGATTCTCACAGCACTGCACTTGATTCTACATTAGTTGTTGATTGTGATTTAAATACTCAAGAAAACAATATAACAACTTGAGTAAAAATGATAAACTATGTGAAAACCATTTATTTAATTAAGTAAACCAAAACTGCCAATATTAAAAGAAAATGAGTTTTCGTAATTTTTGATTTTCTCAAAAACTAGAAGACATTAAACCGTCTAGTTTTTACTGTTTGACTAAAAATTGATAAGAGCATTGAGCATTGAAAACAAAAATAGTACATAATAACGTAAGTTTTTACAAAAAATTAGTTTGAATGAAATTTTTAAAGTTTTTGTTTCAAAACTTTGAGTTTGAAAATTATTTTTTTCAAAACTATTCACTAAAACATTTTGATTTCAAAACAGAATTAAAAAATGGATTTTTGGCTTTGAAAAAAAATATAACATGATGTTGTAAGTGTTTCCGTTGATTTTTTATGTTTTTTTTTTTAATTTCAATTCGATTTTTCGGAAAATTTCCCCTCCTGCTTGAATAGGGGGAAATACACCCCCCCTCTGCCATAGTTTTTTCTTTTCTTGACCAAACATTTACACCCAAGCTTTTTGTCACATTTTGTGCAAAACGTCTTGCATATGTTTTAAGTTGAACCACATCATATTATGTTTTTCTTCAATTTACAAAAAAGTGTCTGGCACCATTTTAGCAACGTCAGATTGCTGCCAGATGTGTAAATAAGTATTAAAAGATACTTGTGGAACTCAAGGAAAATAAAAATATGACTGTTAAAATGACATATTTTGAGTTGACAGTACGTCAAATTTGTCATGACAAATTTTTCATGAATAAAGTAGAGTTTTGGTAATTTTTAATTTTCTCAAAAACTAAAAGACATAGAACCATATAGTTTTCAGTGATTGACAAAGAATAAATAAGAGTATTGAATACTAAAAGATAAAGAGGTACTTAATAACATAAAGTTTTAAATAAAAAAAAAGTAAGTAAAACATTTTTTTTTTTTTTTTTTATTTCGTGTTTGAAAATTAGTATAAAAAAAACTATTAATAAAAAAACAATAATTTAAATGTAAAATAAAAGAATAGACTCTTGTGTTTTTAAAAAGCCATAATACAATATTGTCAGTATTACCATTCTTTTTTAATAATTTTTTTCAGAATGAAAATCCTAAAATTCGGTAATTTTTATTTTATTAAAAAATCGCTTGCCAGACGTATTTTGCAACGTCTGACACCTGCCAGACCTGTATATTTTTGTTGCAGGCAGTTTTTAGAACGAAATGAAAAAGGATCCAAGACTGTTGAAATGAATTTTTTTTTTTCAACTTTTTAAGCTCACAAAAGTGACGCGTACAAAAAAACGCAACGTATCCCACCAGCCAGACCATCAAAATTTCGCTAGACTTAGTGAGCAGTACAACATATTCAAAAATCATGACTGTTGAAATGAATTTTTTTTTGACGTTGCTAGCTCTCGTACTATTAACGATCCGATCATAAGAACAAAAGTTATCAGCCAACCAAACCAACCATGAGGGGACTTTTAGTATTGTTGTGCATGAAAAAAAATACCTACAACCAACGTGCTGCCTGCATAATATAATAATAATAATATATACCTACATGTATAGGAAATTATGATTTTTTGTTGCACACACTCGACCATCTTTAGAATAGCCATCTCCTTCCCACCAGTATATTGATATAGGAAAGTTTTTTTTTTTTTTTTATTGTATTCCTCTTTGTTTTTACGTTTGCCTCGATGAAATTTTTTCTCGAAAATATTTTTTCATGTTTTTAGTATGAAATTTTGAAAGGTTTTGAAAATTTTTTTGTTGCTCTAACTCGACTGTCATTGTGGCTTTAATTTAAAGCATTTGAATGAATGGAAAAGGGGTGTTTTTGAAATTTAACAAAAATTGGACAATTCTCCACTGAGACACGATGGTTGGCAATGAATAAAAACCCCATTTTTTTGGTGTTTTGCGAGATTTTTCAAACTATTTCTTTTTAAACTATTGTGAAGGTCGTGTGGGGTGTACAATTATGAATGATGTATCAAATTAATTGTGTATTTTCGTAGATGCGATTAAAAGAAAAACTAATCGTATGGGTGCAATAACTAATGAGTTATGAGGTGATTAATAAAACAACAGAAAACATGTCAAAATGTGTGTTAAAAAAATTTTAAAAAAACTGAAATTTTTATAATAAATGTAAATCAATAATATGTATGAGGTGTATGATTTTGAGATTTTTTAAAGAAACGGTTATTTTTTAAAAATTAAAAAAGTAGTAAAAATTGTATTGAAAAAATGTAAATTTTTGAAAGATAAAAAATGATGTTAAAAAAAAAAAAAATCAAAATTTTGTAAAACATGGATAATTTTTTTTTGAAAAACCTTTCCAATGGTATTTTATTTATTTAAATCGGACTACCCCCTGATTTATTGGAATTATGTAATTTGTGAAGTTTGAAGTATAAAAAATTTTGTATCTCGCTTTGTAGATTTTATAGAATTTATTTTTAAATTAATAAAGTTCTGGAAATTTAATAATGCATTTAATAAAAAATAAATGAATATTGTAGGACTTACCATTTGGAAGTTAGTTTTTGAACCTTTGACCAATTTTACCTTATTTTACCCTATTTATAATGGGAATTTAAAAAAATCCCTTCTTAGTGCTCACTTACATAAAATTTGTAATATAAAAAAAAATAATAAAATATTTTAAAAACTTATAGTATAAGCTGTGCGTTGATAGCCTAAAAATGAATGAATAAGTGATGCAGTGAGCGATTCTTTCTTTTATATAGTTAATTAATAAAATAACTATAGTACTCTCATGAAGAGGAACGTCCAACGCGCCGTCTACATGAGGCGGGACAGAACTAATGTCGGTAGAGTTGTGGAGAGTTGAGAAGATGCGAGAAATAAGAGATAGGAGAATAATTTGAAGGCCATAATGGCCAAACCACAACCACGCTTCGGGCGCTCGGACTTTTGACAGGCTTTTCACCGACTTTACGATATTTTACGATATCATGTGTCATAAAGCGCGACCTTAAGAATTTGCAAAACGAAATGTAGCTTCAAACCTCGGGCGTTGAGGTATGAGAGAATAAAAGTTCTGTTTCTTTAAAATAACTCTGTGCAGATTCTTCGCAGATAATAAGGAACTAAAAATGTCCCTGTTTTTATGGTTTCAATTAGGTACTAATAAAAATTTAAATAAAAAGCTTTGCTAATGAAAGTATTTATTAATGTCGATGTTTTCTTTTTGATTTCAATGAAATATGAAAGAACCGTCTTACGACATTGACACAATGCTAGTTTACGAAAAACCTTTCTTCAAGCATATTGAACTTTGACAAGTAATTCGAAGAATGACTTTGTATTTGCAATCGGGATGTGAAAAAATAATTAATTATTATTACTATTATTATTATTATCACTAGTTGTATTTTATGTTCCCAGATCAAATCCAGTGCCTTTACAATTTTTAACTCTCGCATCGATTAAATTGGTCAAGAAACGTTCAAAAATGGAACAAAACTCATTCGAAAGTGTTTCAATTTTCGAAGATGAACATTTAACAAATGTAAATTTTAATCTTACATGCTTTTTTTTTGCAGTACTCGCATGAAGATGAATGTAAATCCACCATTATATGGTTTTCACAAAATCCTGGATTTCGGCAACAAGATCACGAAATCCGTTCACACCACACATAAATGTACCTACACATATTTCATTTTAATTTTCTTTTCCTATTGAAAAATTCACAAAACGGAATGAAATGCCTCTGCCTGTGAACACTTCACTCAAAACTGTAATATGAAGAGATAAAACAACGATCCCAGTGACAACGTTGTTATATACCTATCTCTTTTTTCCATTTGTTTGTTTTATTTGTATGTACTCGTATCTGTTTCTTTACCCTCCTGCGCCATTTTGCAAATTAAAACAGTCATCTACCCGTAAAAGTCGGATCTTGTGTTGTTTTTCTTAGCACACAAAATAAGACAAGTGAGAATTCGGCATTACAGGTACGAAAACCAGAAAAAATTCACTCTCCGGAACCAGACAAAAATTGCCTAAATCAAACAAGTCCAATCAAACAAGGGTACTTCCAAAACAGCTGTTGAGCATTAAATTTTTTTGTTGTTGGAATTTTAGAGTGAAATAAATAAAACACAAGCAGATTTCACTTTAAATATGATTTATTTGTTATATTTTTACTGTATCCAATTAATAAAATCTTATCTACAAAGGTGTGTGTATCTACTGGAATAATAAAAACATGCAAATTAATTTCCAAGAATCCATAATATTCAATTGAATCTGGATCTTGGACCACATTTTAACAAACCACACGTACATAGGAATAATTTAATTTTTAATACAAAAATTGTTGCATTTAACACTTATTTTAGTCACTCATACACAAATATTCCAATGGTTTTACTGAAATAACATATTTTTGTATTTTTATTTTAATAAAAACTTTCACATCCAAAAGAAATGGAATAGCAAATAAAAAAAACATTGATTGTTGTTTGCTGAGCTGTCAAAGCGCGACGATAGATCTATTCGGGCGTTGCGCTCCGGCTTACGATATTAACGATCTAAAGCGAACGCGAAGCGTGAGTTAACATTTCAGATTGCTTCATAAAAGCCCATTGTTTCTATTTAATATGTCAAAGTCAGAGCGACCTGCGCGTGGTTGTGGTTTGGCTATAAAGCTGCATAACTTTTCGAGTTTTGTTGCTAAAAGCATGAAATTGTCAGGGATTGTTCGTAATTTTATATCTGAATCCAATCAAAATTCTAAAATAAATCATAGTTTTTAAAATAGGAAATTCTTTGCTTATATTAAACTTTTTGTATTGATGTATTAAATGAATGGGTCGACTATTTATTTTGTTTTATTGGATTTAAATGGTCAAAACCTTTGATCTAAGGTGAATTGTGATAAAATGTATACCTTTTAAGAAACAAGGACAAGATTTTAAAAGCAAAAAATGTAATTGAGTAGTAGGATATTTATACAGGGTGCTGTTTCAAACGTTTCAAGTAGGTACAAATTAGTTATGACCACCATTTAGGGGAATTAAATTTTTTTCAATTCACAAATCCCAACAAGCTTATAAATACATTTTTTTTTTCGATTCACAAATCCGAACTAGCTTATATTAATTAAATTATTTTCAATCACGAGTCTATTACTAACTTTTGAATTGAACGAGGGCTTAAACTTTGAATGAATGAATGAATATTTGGGGTAATATTTGCACTGCGACCTTAAGATCTATTGTGCCCCCCTTTAAGAGTTAGATGAGAGTGCTCATTTATAGCTCTTCCTCCAAATTAGTTCCTTTGAAGAACTTTATTATTTGGGGTATTTTGAGAGAGGGTAATTCGCTCTGTTCTTTCTGGTGACGTCCCAGATATCTATGTCTTTGATGCACAAGTGCTTCACAACTACCTAAGATGTGGTCTGGTGTCTCCTTTTGGGTATTGCAGAATCTGCAAATGGCATTGCTCACCAAGCCGAGGATGTTGAGGTGTCTCTTAAGTTTGCAATGGTCAGTGAGGAGACCCGTTATTTTCCTTAAGTTGTTTCTACTTAAACTGATGCAGGATGTAAACCGTTCTTGGTTGTAATTCCCAAGTAACAGTTTTGACTGTCTCAGCCTGGGGAGTTCATTCCAAATTCTTTGTCTTTTGGTCTCCTCTATTGTTTTGATTTTGTTTTTAATCACGTTTTCTCCTATTCCACAATAGGGCTCTGGACCCGTTAAGGGTGTACTTGCCCCTATTTTTGCTAAGGAGTCTGCCTCTTCATTGCCCTGGACACCAACATGGCCTGGTACCCAATGAAGTGTTACATTATTATTCTTGCCTAGTTCATTTAATTTGCCCACACACTCCCATACCAGTTTAGAAGTTTAGAACTGATTGTGTATGAATTTAGCGCTTTGAGTGCGGCTTGGCTGTCTGACATTATGGCAATGTTTTGATTTCGGTATTTCCTTTCGAGATTTTGTTCTGCACATTTACCTATAACGTTAACTTCCGCTTGGAAAATGCTGGTGGACTGACCCATCGGCAGGGAGATTTTGGTTCTAGGCCCAAAGATACCTGCCCCAGTCCCCTCTATTGTTCTCGATCCATCAGTGTACCACTTGATGGTGTTTTCCTTAAGTGATAATTTGCAGCAAGTAAAATTCGTGTCTGTTCGCTCTCAATGCTTTTATTATTATGATGGCTTACATAAACGGAAACGTACTGACAACATAAGAAAGATACATTTTGGTTATTTACTAGATGCAACAAAAGGCTCCATTCAGCACTGATATGACAATTCTTCCTTACATCATAAAAAGATATTCTTATAGCTAATTACAATATCTAATTTTGTATAGAACATACAAAAATTAACACATTTCATTTCATTACATTTAAAGATAAGCTTTGTTTTACAAGAATATACATATTACACATGCCATTTCTTATATTTAAAGATACATAAATGACTAATTTTTTGTTTTTATAACAATATACATATTTACATATTCCATTTCTTATATACTTATGTATAAAAATAAATAAATGTTTTAGAATTCAAGATCTATATGTTTTTTTTTTATATAGTATGTATTGATGGAAGTCAGAGAAAATTAAATTATTAGAATGAATACTTCACAATAATTTAATAAATTCAATTTAAGAATAAGATTCCAAAAATTGGATTAAGTTTCAAATTACATATTTATAGGTCTAGCCTGATAGGAGCTTTTTTTACTCTACTAGATCTTCGCACAAGAGGAGGAGGAGGAGCATCAATGTTCTCTTTTATATTTGTGTTCGGATTTCTATAATTTTGTTCAACAACGTTTTCAAAATTTGAAGTCCGATTTGTTGAATCAATGTCCTCGCCTTCCCTTGGTAAATTTATACTACTATTCAAGTTCGGATCTTTCTCTATGCCTGTGTTACACTCAGAAATATCATGGTCGACATTTTCTTCTTAGCATATAGAATCTGATTCTAGATTTTCAGAATCTCGAACACCAGTACCAACCGAACGTATTTGGTCGATATGGCGTTTCCATTTCCTTCCGTCATCAAGTTGAACTACATAGTGGAGTTTTCCATACCTACTTATAACATTGCCAAACTTCCACCTAGTTTTCTTGTCGATGTATTCGCGTACAGCTACTCTATCTTGAATGCTAAGCTCTCGAATTTTATGAGGTAATATTTCTTTCTTTTCTTCATTATTAACGCTTGGTACCATTAGATCTATTCTAGATCGAATTTGACGGTTGAAAACTAGCATTGATGGAGACATACCTGTAGCCGGATGAATTGTTTTTCTATATGTATTATTATTTAATTCTATTAATATTAGACTGTGTTTATCACACTTCAATGCGTTTAATTTATGTTTAATTGTTTTGACGTAGCGTTCAGCTTGTCCATTGGTTGATGGATGGTAGGGCGCTCCCATTTTATGAACAACTCCATTCATTTTAAGAAAATTCTTAAATTGCCATGAGGTGAACTGGGTACCATGGTCTGGAAGGAATACCGATGGGATTCCAAAAATTGAAAAAAAAATCTCTACAATGTGTAATAGTAGCTTCGGCTGTTATTTTATTTAAAATCCGTACATCAACCCATTTTGAAAATGCGTCAAACTAAAATGAGAAGATAAATTCCACCCATCATTGGACCTGCAAAATCCGCATGTATTCTCTGAAATGGCTCGCCAGGCGTTTCCCAACAATGCAAATGTTCTTTAACCGGATTTGGTTGCACTAACTGACAATCTGTGCAATTTTTAGAAATATTTTCGATGTCTTTATCAATATTTTTCCACCAGCAGTAACCTCTAGCCAAGGATTTCATTCGAGATATTCCAAAATGTGTAGAATGTAACTCTTCGAGCACTCTTGCACGTAATTCATTTGGAACGTACACTCGAACGCCGCGCATTAAACAATCTTGTTGTAAGGAAAATTCAAATTGATTAATTCCAAAACGAAAATGGCTATCAACAATTCTACCATTTTTTAGACCTTGTATTAAAACTTTAACATTGCTATCTGCAAGTGTAGCCTTGGACAGATCTTGTACTGTAAGCGGTAAATGTTCTATCATATTTATTTCTACTATGTCAATTTCTTCGATCTTTGACGAAAAATCTACAGTCGGTAAACGTGACATTCCGTCCGCATTTCCGTGATCTTTTGTATTCTTGTATTTGATATCGTAATCAAATGACTGTAAAAAGATTGCATAATGTTGCATTCTCATCGCAACATAGTAGGTAATCCTTTTTTAGGAGAGAATATTTGTAATATGGGTTTATTATCCGTTACTAACGTAAATTTTCGCCCGAATATATATTGATAAAATTTCCGTATGCCGAAGATAATTGCATAGGCTTCTTTATCAATTTGCGAATATCGTTGTTGAGTAGCATTCAAGGTCTGTGAAGCGTACTGAATAAGACGTTCAGTGCCATCGTCATACACATGGCTTAAGACTGCACCAACTCCGTATGGTGATGCATCAGTTGCAAGTAACAGCGGTAATTTCGAGTCGTAATGTACTAAAAATTTATCGGACTGCATTTCAGACTTAAATTTCTTAAAAGCATCCTCGCAGTTTTTATTCCACACAAAAGCAACATTATTTTTAAGTAAATTATTTATCGGGTATAAAGTTGTACTTAAATGTTCTAAAAAACGACCGTAATAATTAACTAGTACCGTAAAAGCACGAATTTCATCTTTATTACTAGGTCTTTTCATATTTTGTATGGCATTAACTTTATTACGCATTTTGTGAATACCACGATCGTCTATCATGTAACCACAGTAAAATATTTCAGTTTTAAAAAAATCGCATTTATCGAAATTTACCCGCATGTTATATTTATCTAATCTTTTCAAAACCTCTTCCAGTCTTTGTAAATGAATCTGGTCATTAGGTCCCGTTATTTTAATATCATCTAAAAATACAGTAGTACCTTCAATGTCTGCTAAGATTTGTTCAATCTGCCTTTGCCAAATTGCAGGGGCAGATGCAATACCATACATTAAACAATTGGGTTGAAAAAGTCCCTTGTGTGTACTCAACGTCAAAATTTCCCTATCTTCTGGACGTACTTCTAATTGTAGGTAAGCTTGCGTTAAATCAATTTTAGAAATTTTTTTTCCCCCAGCCATTGAAGCAAAAAGTTCTTCAATTGTAGGTAAAGGGTGCTCATCTATAATTAAATTTGGGTTAACTGTGACTTTGTAATCGCCACAAAGTCGGACTCTATTACCAGCCTTTGCCACCGGTACAATAGGCGTAGCCCAAGCACTATGATCTACCTTTGTAAAAATACCCTTATCTACCAAATCTGAAATTTCGTTTTCTACTGCTTTCTTTATAGAAAATGGAACTGATCTAGCTTTAATAAAAACAGGTTTGCAATTGGGTTTTAGTGTAAGTTTTGCCTGAATATTTGTTATTTTCCCCACTGACCTATCAAACACTTTTGGATATTTTTTTAATAACATTTCAATACAATTTTTGTTTTGAGTAATGTTTTTAAATTGATTTGATATTGGAGATTTTTAACGTGTTTTTTCATGAAATATAAATAAAATAAGTGTTTTTAAGTTATTTAAAATAATATCTTTTATTTATTTAATGTTTTTAACGGTACTCGTTCCAAAAATTGAGTTCCAGTCCAATTGAACATGACTTTCATTCACGACCAAGCAATGGATGTCTTTCTGAATCACAACTACATATACTTTTAGCTGTTTAGTTCGTTTGGCACTGGTATTCGGACTCTGTACTAGTTCTACTTTTACATTAATGTATCCGTATACAATTATTTCCTTATTGCAGTAACTTACCAAGGAAGTATCTGGTGGATTTAAAGATATTTCACGAAAAAGCTTCAACTTATCGACATTACTTATAAGTGATACCGGAGATCCCGTATCGATTTCAAAATTCAAAACTTTATCATTAATTTTTAAACAGACACATATTTTCGATCGATCGCAAATTAAATTTTTATTCGGAACGCAACCATCCGTAATATTACAAATTTGCTCTACCTCCTGCTCCTCAACAAAATATGCTCCTCTATTCTTATTGTATTTTGTATTTTTATTGTTTACATGTTTTGTATTTTTATTACTTATATGATTATTATTAGTACTACTTTCTTTAGCACTGAGACACATCTTGGCTAAATGTCCAATTTTATTACAATTATTGCAATTGACATTTTTAAATTTGCAAACATTTGCCAAATGTGTTTCATTGCCGCAGCGATAACAAACTACTTTTTTCTTAAATGAATTTTTACTCGTCACCTGGATCCTATTTGGTTGTATATGTATGTGTGATACACTTTTTGCATTGTGTATTTCTGCTCCACCTCTCGCCGACATTTCCATAGCAATGGCCTTCTCCCTAGCTTTCTGCAGTGTCAAGTCAGCTGTTTCCAGAAGTCTGTCTTGGATCTTCTGACTTCTTAATCCAAATACTAACTGGTTCCTTATAGCTGTATCCAGGTACGTTCCAAATTTACAATTGATGGATAATTTCTTTAAAGCAGTCAGAAATTCATCAATTGACTCACCGTCCTGCTGCTTCCTCAAGTGGAATCTGTAATTTTCCACGATTTCCAAAGGCTTTGGATCCAAATAATCGTCTAGCAGCTTGACGATGTCACCATAAGATTTCGTGGTAGGTTCAGCGGGTGACATTTTGTCACATAGGACGTCGTAAGTCTCTTGTCCAATGTAATGAAGAAGCAAGGCTAGCTTTTTGGCCTCTTCTTTTATTTCGAAAATACCAAATGCTCCCTCTAATCTTGCCACCCAACGAGAAAACTTAGATTTGTTCTTATCGAATGATTCGATGTTGAAAATAGGTTGCATCGTGGTGTGAGACATATTTTCAGGCAGTAAACGCAGTAGCAGCAACGAACAACACGATTTTTTTTTTAGCAGCAGCAGCAGTAGCAAACACGTGGAAAAACTTTTTACGCAGCAACTCAGCAGGAGCAACAAACGCAACAAACAGCAGCAGGATTTCGTTGGTCGGCGGCAACAAATCGTGGACTACAGGAAGCAATCACATGAATTTTTTTTTTTTTTTTTGTAAATAAGTAGCAGTAAACTTGTAAGGTTTTTCGTAATCACTCAGTTGTAATTACTTTGACTTTTTTTCTTATATTTTTTCTTTTTTTATCCTCGTCGCCAAACTGTGATAATTTGCAGCAAGTAAAATTCATGTCTGTTCGTTCTCAATGCTTTTATTATTATGATGGCTTACATAAACGGAAACGTACTGACAACATAAGAAAGATACATTTTGGTTATTTACTAGATGCAACAAAAGGCTGCATTCAGCACTGATATGACAGTGTAGTTCACCGTTCCGCCTACCCAATCTTTCTTGCTACTTAACTCCGTTTGGAAGTTTTTAACGAAGTTATATTTTTTAATCATACCATCTCTTGGGATGTCAAGGAGGTTCAAGTGAAGGATTACCTCCATTGCTGCTATAGGGCATGTTCTCATTGCTCCTGTTATGCATATGCATGCGAGCCTTTGAACTTTTTCTAGTTATTTCCTAGTTGTAGTTAGTTCGGTTCTTTTGTGCCATGGCATCGCACCATAGGAAAGGATGGGTCTTACCATCATGGTGTACATCCACCTTAATATGTGTGGTTTACAGCCCCATGATTTATCTGCAATCCTCTTGCATATCATGAGGGCCTTTATGGCTTTCGCGACAGTTAATTCGACATGGTTGTTCCCGAGTAGTTTACTATCCAGTGTAATTCCTAGAAAATTTAACCTCCCTCTGGATGTCGATTACTTCCTCAGCTAACCGAATAGGTTTCATACGTGGCAGAAGCCTCTTCTTGGTTGTCTTGTTAGGGTTGATATTAAGTCCTACTGATAGACACCATTTCCTTGTTATTGTCAATCCTCTTTGGATTATGTCGCAAAGAGTTTCTTCGAACTTACCCAGGGCTGTGATGACGATGTCATCAGCAAAGCCGATACATCTTATGCCTCTTGTTGTAATGACCTTTTGGACACTTTGTCCTGCGTGTACTTCCGCCGTTTTTGTACCTAGCATTTCATTTATCCATCTGATTATAGGGATGGGTATACACTTCCTTATAAGAGCTTTGTTTACAGCCTCATGGGAGGTGTTGTCAAATGCCCTCTCAATATCTAAGAAGGTACATAAAGCCGTTTCTCTGGAATCCAAAGCAATTTGTAGGATGTTCGTGAGTTCAAACAGGGCAGTTTCCGTAGATCTTCCTGCTCTGTACGCATGCTGGCGGTGGTTAAGAGGCATGTTTATTAATAATTCTGATCTGATGAAGTTATCTATTACCTTTTCCAATGTCTTCAGTAAAAAGGATATTAGACTTATTGGCCTGAATGACTTAGGATGTGTCGTGTCTTTTTTCCCAATTTTGGGAATAAAAATAACTCTAGCTCTTCTGCATAGACTTGGTATATGCCCAAGTGCAACACTACTTCGAAGTATACTAATGAGATAGGGCATTATTTCCTCCTTCCCTTTTTGCAGGAGGGCTGGAAAAATATCATCTACACCCGGTGACTTAAAAGGTTGAAAGGTATTTATCGCCCAATCTATTCTGTTACCTGAACAGATAGTTGAGGCTATCTTCTAGCTTTCCCGGTTTGGTTTGAGAGGTGTTCTCTCTATAATACTTTATGTAGTTGGTAAACTTCTTGAAAAGTGAGTGTTTAGCAATAGGGTAGACCTTTGTTCCTCGTTTTCTGTAAAGCTACCATCGGGTTTACGAAGTGCTAACGATGTTAGTGTCTTCTCTTTCGCCAGAGCCTTATGTAGTCTTGCAGCCACAGGGGTAGATGAAATACCCTCGCAGAAAGTTGCAAAACTATTCCTCTTAGCTTTCCTTATTTCCCCGTTATATTTAGTCAATTCTGCAGAGTAGTTTTGCCACTCTCCATTAAAGAGTTTCCTAACCTTGGATCTAAGTTTTGAAAGATTGTTGTTCCACCACGAAGCATCCTTCTGCTTTTTTATGGGTTTTGGTGGACAGCTGAGTTCATAATCCTCATTTATCGCCCCACTAAACTCTTTAACTATGTATTCTAACGCAAGGTGACTACTTGTCGTTTTACCGGGACTTAATTGCTCAAGGTTAGTCTTGAGAACGCTTTTATATAGATTCCAGTTTGTTTTCTTAGGATTCCTACCAGAGGTATTCTCTGTGAGAAGGTTTTCTAAGGTAAACACTTCATCACCAGGGAAGGAGGCTGCTGCAATTACCATCGTCTGGGGACTGCCCTCGATGTAGATTTGAGCCTGTATTGGCACCAGGTCCCGCGTCATAAATTCTGAAAGACATATAAAATGAATGAATGCTCTGGGCGAGTCGTGTCTCGTATCCCATATTAAATTAGAGTCCTTACTTGTTAGGCCTCTTACTTGGCCCCCGTATATCCAGGGTTCTTGGATCAGTGCTAGTCCCAGGTTATCAGCATTGAATTTTTGTGCCATGACATCTGAAGCCGCCTTTGCATGATGTATGTTTACCTGGGCTAGCCTGGTACTGATCCCGCGTGCAGTCATTCCTTTTTAAAGGAGCAGATAATCTTCCTCCTCTTCTGTAGGAAGCACTTCGCCGTTTTCGTTAGGAGAGAGGTCTATGCCCTCCATCTCTTCATCTATCCAGTCTATCTTTTCGCTTGCCAGTGTATCCTCCTGGCTTACTTCAGGTGCAGCGGGGTGAGAGGAAAGTAGGGGGGGATTACGAAGGATGGGATTGTTGATTGGGTTTTGATTACAGGTGTTGGCAGGATGTTTATGATTGGGGTGACAGGTGGGGGAATGATTGTGGTTGGTAGGATGGTAAGTGAGGAAGGGGATGTGATCGTAGGTAGGATTTTTGTAGGGGAGGTATGGGTGGCAGGTTTAGGGTTTCTCGTCGCCGCGTGTTTCCTTTAGCCTGAAACCTGGATTTTCCCGAATTTATAATGAAGTTCGTGGTCTGCCTTCATTATTGCGTCTGCTGACCGGGCGTCAATATTGACCACTAGCAGCTGACCTTTGCCCCCGGCCTTGCTTTTAAGAATTTTCCAGGCCTGGACAGTCAGTCCTTCGTTTTGGGCCTGAATCAGAGCTAGGGATTTATTGTCCTCCTGACCAGTGCTTCTTGGAAGGAGCATTGTAATAGCGTGCAGCTTGGGAATGTCATCTCCCAAGCATGCAACTAGTTCAATGCCCTTCCAAGTGCTCAGTTTTGCTGCCCTCTCCTTCAGCCAATCTGTCGTTTGCTGACCAACAGACCGGTTCTAAAGTGGAGACCATTAAACTTAAGCTTAGTTTCCCATCCTTCTCTTCGAGTACCGTGAGCTCGTCAGCACTTAGGATTCGTGAGGATATTCTTTTGGTAGGACCGCAATACGAATGCTTTCTGTTGCATTAGCATAGGATAGTGGCCAATATACTGCAGCTTTTGCATCCGCGGTGCCTCTACCCGCTGCTGCTGGGGCCGCTACCTTGGGTCGTTTTGCCTCTTGCCTAAGGGGAGGAGTAATGTGGTGGCTCTTCCTCTTACCCACTTCTTGGCTTTGCAAGGGACCCTTGGTGGGTAACGCCTTCCTTTCTTCCACCTTTGCCCAGGCTTCTTGCGGGGTTATCCCCTTATCAAGAAAGCGAAGGTACAACTTTGTGCCCGCTCCACTCAATCCCTTTCTGCACGGGTCATCCAGCCCCCCTGGTTCGCCCAGCTTTGGGAGTGTGGCATTTCTTCTGTTTCGGCTATTTGGTGGTCTTTTTGGTGGCGGAGAAGTTCGGCCAGATGGTGATGTTTTCCCATCAATGGCTACTTCTTTGGCCTTTGGTACAACTACCTCTTGCCTGGGAGGTATTCTCCCCTGACAAGTGGACGATGCTCCTTTTTGGTCTGCCCGGTTTTGTATGTTCCTTGGTTCCTTGGAGGCATCCTCTTAAGGAATTGGTTACATCCCGGTCTCGGATCATCCCCTCGGAGGTCTCTCTCCAAGCGATCCGCATATTCACTTGCGGTAACATCCCGTGGAGTGTTGAATTTTTTGTAGTTTTTATTGTTTTACTTGTTTTGGCATAATATTTGGTCCCACGAGTAGCTGGAGAAGGGTTGGTCCGCCATACCAGAGCTCCGCATGATATGGTAAGGTCTTTATTACTCTTTGATTCGACACGTTTTCAAAGAGGTACCGTTAGAATATAGCCGGTATACCCCCTGGCTGCAAACCATCCAATAGGCACGGTCCACGTAACACCCTGGAGGGGGGGTTGGCAGTTCTTGGTTCGTAACTCCTCAAAATTACTGCCGAATCAGGTTGCCCTAAAACAGCAGGTCAGATGAATCTTTGAAACTTAAGCCTTCGCACCACTTCAAGGTGACTGCCACGCGGAGGAAGGGCTTAAACTAAAAAGGAGCTTAAGCCTTTGCAACCCTGATTTATAGCTATATGGTGAAGATCATTAAAAATATTTCTTTCTAAAATGTTAGTCTAACTAATAAGCAGTATTAATAAAAGGGGGTTGGGTTCGATATCCCGCTTTTTATAATCCCGTTTTTTTAAATCCCGGTTTTAAAATCCCGCTTTTTATAATCCTGTTTTTTAAAATCCCGCTTTTTAAAGATCCCGCTTTCTATAATCCCGTCTCTTATAATCCCGTTTTTTATAATCCCATTTCTTATTATCCCGCTTTATCAATTAAAACTATGTACTTGTTTTAACTCCCACCAAAATTTCGTTGGGACTTAGTTCATAAATTTGGGAGTTAGTTCATTAGGGACTTATTTCATTATGAAATAAGTCACAACGATTTTAATAAACAGTGAGGTATGTATGGGGGGGCATGCTGCCCCCCTGCAACCCCCCTGCTTGGGCACACTATAGGATTTGGAGTAGGTGCGAGGTTGGGTGTATGCAGTATGTTGGCAGTTAGTTCCTAAAATGATGGGAATGAGTTCATAATTAACCAAGTTTAATACCCAAATTAATTGCGAAAAACGTAATTGGCGGGATTTGGCGGGATTTTAAAAAGCGGGATTTTAATACATTGGGATTATGAATAAGCGGGATTTTAGAAGACGGGATTTTAAAAAAACGGTATTTTAGACGACGGGATTTTAAAACTTTTTTTTCGGGATTTTCGAAAAACGGGATTTTAAAAAGCGGGATTCCGATACGCTCCCAATAAAAGGATGGCAAAAAAATCAATTTTGGTCAGGGTGACCCAAATATTAAATCAAATTTAGAAAAAAATGTGTTAACTCAAAAACCGTTAGGATTTAGTATTAGAATATAACAATTTATAAAATTCTTAAGAAAAAAATAAAAATTTGAAGCGTCTGTACAATACGATATGAGTTTTTCTATACATCATGGTTATAGTCGGTTATCAGAGATCCCGTCTTATTCGAATTCGTACAACGAACCAGAAACAAATATCACTCACCATCGACAAAAATACGGACACGAATTTATGGGCTATCGATATCACTCTTCAAGAACTCAAAATCCGTTTGAAAATATTTCTGATAGGACGGCTTTCTTTACTTTTTTTTCAGGATTCGTAGTACGAATCTATTACGACGGGACCTATGATAAGGCTGAGTGTTCTTTTTTTTGAAAATATTGACAAAGGTCCTCACTCGTCACTAGTCAACTGATGAGTCCAAGTGAGATCGCCGCGACGAAACGACAAATTGTAGGTCGTTTAAAGCTATTTTGAATCAATAATTCAACAAGTCCAAATAAAATAGTGCTAAGTCTTCTACTTGGCTGATATATTTCAGTAGATAGTATATAGCATTTGAATTATTAAAAAAACCTTCTTATTGAAGACGTTTTATTTTTATTTATAAACAAAAAAAATTATAAAAAAAAGTATTTCAAAAATAACTAAATATTCATAAATTACATAAAATTATAAACAATCCCTGAAAATGTTCTGCTTTTAGCAACAAAACTCTAAAAGTGATGAAGCTTTTAACATTTGAGAAAAATTCCGATTTTCAAGTCGCTGGTAGCGACCTCTAAATGGTGTTCGATTTTGAATTTGTTGGTCTTAATTTTTTGGTTTCGCCTGGTCCCAGTTGAATTTCGAGAAAGGTGTTTTTTGAATCACCCTTGTATTCATACAATGTCGTATATGCATCGCTAACCTCGTATACTGCGTAAATTTACCAACTCATAAATCAAATGTAAAAATTTGTGAGAAATGCTAAGTTATGATTTCGATTCCGATTTTCAAGCAAAATTATTGAAAAAACGCTGGTAGCAACCTCAAAATGGTGTTCGATTTTGAATTTTTTGGTATTAATCATTTGGTTTCAATATAAGCTTAATAATTTCTCCCCAAATAATAAAAGAGTATTCTTTATATTTTTTTCTATTCGGATGTTTTTATTTAGTCTTTATTGCATCTTTATTGCAATAAAAATGTTTTGTAAAACAACGCCTTCCTTCTTCTGTTAAATTTATGTATACATATTTATGTATACCAAAGTACAACAACTGTTATTACTTAACCGAGTACATATAATCCTTAACATTTTTTGCCATTTTCTTTGAGTAAAATTCTTCTTTTTTACTGCTTAATTAAAAAGATTTTATTTAGGTACACAATATTTTTGTTGAACATAGTTTTAAGCAACATATCATTTGTCATTAAAATAAATGGCTACCATTTTATTCTCTTATGTATTTATATTTATTGTATTCACATTATACTTAAGCCCACTTACGAGACAATTTTCCGACAGCAGTATAAACTGATTAATAATATATTTTTTTAATTTAAAAATGTAAAAACCAATAATTATAGGTACTGTAATCAAATACAAGTTTTCTTGTAGGTGGGTCTTAGTGATTTTTCACGCATTTATAAAAGAATTACCGAATTTCGACGTCTACAAATAAAAAAAAATAATAACTCTTTCGTAATTTATTTTAGAAAACACTTTCTCGTGAATTTCGAAATGCTACCGTGTCCAAAGTGGGGACAAGTTCTTGGCGATCATCCATTCCCACAGCACTTCGAAAACTCTGGTTTCCTCTTCTCCAACCATGAAAACGTTCAATAGTCCACCAACGTCTGTGACAGGAAAACCAAATGAGAAACACTAATCCAATTACAGCAATTACTACTACAATGACCTTAAAATCACTGATTTTTGCTTTTCGAGCACAAAAATTAATATCAACATCGAACCATTTACTTAGCGTACTACCTCCCAGCGTAATAACTCTAACGGAAAATTGATTAAACACGTAGCTGTCTTGAAAATTAATCAGAACTTTGTGTCCGTTGTTTTCAAATTGTTTTCTGCTAATACAATAAGCATTTCCTTTGTCTAGCGCAGGAACTTTTACCAGTTTGGTATTCTGAAACTGTATTAAGTAATTTAGTACAGCCCCATTTGGAGTCGGAGGCTCAGCAAATTTTACAAAATATCCAAGGTTTGTTTTATCTCTGCAAGAATATGCATTAGTGACTTTATCGAAATCTTTAATAACTGCTGTTCTTTCACTGTGCATGTGATACGTTCCACATTCCTCTTCATTACATGCATACAAAAAGAAAGTATATCTTGTAAAATGCTTAAGCCCTTTGATCGTGAAATTTTCGATTTTTGCATCAATTATAGAGACGTTCGTCCGATAACCACTCTTCACCATCGAGTGACAGTTTTTCTTTGAGTTAATACTACAGGCAAATGTATTTTCCATATCACGTTTGAATTCATCATCTTCTATTTGATTCAGTTTCCTTTGACAACAATCATCAAAATCTTCTAAGTCACTTTCTGCATAAGATACAAAAGGTTGTTCACAGTAGTTTCTTGTATCAAGGGAATCTAAATCTACAATCTGTTCAAATGTTTCTAAGATATAGTATTTCACCACATCTTGTAATTTTGTTCGTGAACTCCAAATAAGTGTGATATTTTCAAAAGATCTGTCATATGTTCTAAGCTCTGGTGCCGTTGGAAGATCAGGTTTGGTTAAAAACCTCTGCACAGGAGATCTTGCTGAATAATAGTCTTTTTCTCTAAAAGTCTTCACGAAGTAATCATAATAAGTATAGGGCAGTAGATTTGTTATATTATAGGAATAACATGATGAATTTTGTCCACGAATATCGCTTCTGAACATTAGTTCTCGTTGCCAGTGGACTCTGAAAAATAAATTTATTTTTAAAGTATAGAAAACATAGGTACATATATCAAAATTTGTATAGAAACCTCATGCAAATACCATCATCAAGTTCACTTTCTTCACCCTTATTATATTTAGCCTCACGATAAATTATTTCTACCTCTTCAGCTGTTTGATTCTTTGCCCAGGAAATGATCACACTGTTATGGGTAGTTGCCTGGAAGAAAGATTTAAAAACTAATTAAGGGTAAAAATAGTAAGTAAAAATTATAATGTTTCAATGTCAATTACTGCTATTTAAATCCATAGAAAGAGAGCTTTATTCCACCTGTTCTTAATGTATATACATTTTTTGTAAAATAATTCTTGCTGATTAGCATAATCCCGCTTGAAGGGCCACAAGCATAGCATCAAATATATATTCTTGATACCTTGAACGATACCTTCAAGAAGAAGTTCTATTCTTTTGACGAACGTGTTGAAAAGCAATTTTCGACAATGAATGCAAAACTAGAAGGCATTCAAAATTATTTCGAGAAAAGTAAAGATAAAATCGAGAAGAAGAAACAGTTTTAATCAGCTGCAGCAACTACCGGTTATGGATGACGAAAACACGCTTCTAGCTCTGACGCTTGTCCTTATAGAGGACATACTGCTGAGCTATTGTAAACTATAGCACTTACCAACAGACTTTAATAGCAACCTCAGTGCTCTTGTTCAGGGAAATGTCAAACGCTTATGTGGTGGACATATGCAAGAAAACTTCTTAGCCCACTTTAGAAAATAGAGGAAACTTTCCATCAACACTAAGCGGGCGCATCGATCGGGTGGTGCATCCAGTCATGTACGCAGGGGGGGCTAAGGGTGCTCGAGCCTCCCCCTCCAAGCAAAATTACATTCTATTTAAAAAAAAAATCATAAAAATGAATGTAAATGAAATCCCATGCAAAACGTGAATAAACACTCATTTACACAATAAACTCTCTTATTAAACCTATTCTCTTATTCTGTAATTAAAAAGGTTGGAGAAATGTACAAAATATATATAATATAATAACAATTATATTAATTTTTTTAATTGAATTATGTATGTAGATAAGTACCTAATCTTAAAAATTTAAATTGAATTATGCAGTTTTTGAAACAAAATTCTATTTCTTGTCTAGGTTTCTACAAACAGTATTGTAAAATGTATTTGAAGGATTAAGTGTTCATTCTGTACATCACTTGAATAAATTTTTTATTTTTTCACATGAATTCTTAATACTCAGTTTTAAATTTCTATAATAGTCATTTTGTTTTTAAGTTATTTAAAATAATATCTTTTATTTATTTTGAATTAAAAAAATACAAACACAAAAACTGTTTGTGTTTTTCTTCTTCTTATTTAAAAAATATATATGTAGCTATTAACTTTAATGGCTGTCATCAGAATCTTGAAAAAGTTCATAAAAGAGTGTTTAAATTCCATATTTGTTCCTGTTTCCTCCTTGGTGACGATACAAACTCTAGAAAAGACAATAGTTTAATCCGAAATAAATGTTTCTTATTTCAAAATCTGTATTTTGAGCAAAACAAATTGATTGAAAAATGTCACAATTTTCCACAACATCTTAAATTTTTTGCCGTTGCCGTACATTGGGAAATGAAATTTTTAGGTGAAAATGATTGAAGAACCGGTTTTCATATTTTACTTTCATATTTGGGTACTCACTTCTAGTTGTGAATTTCTTTTGTTTGAAAATTTCATTTACACTCGAACTGAGTACTAGGCTTAATAAATAAAATGAAATTAAACTGACTGAGGTAACAATATTTTAAAATTTAGATATGGAAACAAGAATGGAATTGATATTCAGCAAATTCCATAATTAGCTTAGTACTATTACCTTTACTATTTCAAACTAAAAATATTAAAAAGTTAATTAAATTCACTTTATAACTTATGGAGTGTTTTTTGTGTTTTTCTTCTACCAAAATTAAGATTGAGCCCCCTCCCAAAGGAAATACTGCGAATGCTACTGGGTACATCATATCTAACTATGATAATAACGAATTGAGTGTAATGTGCAAAAGTTGGTAGCTAAAATTAAGCTCTATAAAAGTTATTTAATTTCTAGTTATACAGTTCTTATTAGTAAACAAAAAAGTGCAATAAGGTTGAAACAAGTTTTTATGTACTTACGAATGGTACTTTCACAATCATAATCCAACTTTCCAATTTAAAAATTCGATTTTAAATCTGTGATTTTATTACAAATTTCTTTGAGTGAATTTGAGATGTCAGCAACAAAATTAAATGAGCAACAGAAAAAGCTGAGGTCGGCAGAAAAGTTTTGGTCTCCCTCTCATGCTAGCTCTCCTGCAGTTAGAGCTACCTCTAAACTGTGGGACAAAATAGAATCCCGGTTTGATTCGCTTACAAAAAATCTGACTGAGTCAATTGTATCACAGTTAAAAGCTGAACTCAATTCACTGAGTTAGACACTTACTTTGCGAATTAACAACATCGAACTAGATTTGATCAATAAAATTAAGATACTTGAAAATATACTAAATGAGCGACACGAGAAGTTATCTTCGCGATTAAACAACATGGATCTTGATTTTGATGCAAAATTTAAAACACATGAAAACACTTTCAATGAGAGAACCAGCTTTTTTAACCACTCATTGTTTACAATTGCCAGTAGAGTTGATACACTAGAGAGACAAGAAAGCAGATTGGATACACACGAAGAAGAACTCACTTTGGTAAAGGCTCAGATGTTGGAAAAGGATAACACTATGCTAAAAATTCAAATTGACTCACTTGCGCGCAATAATATTGCTGGGGATCTTGTGCTTCATGGCATACCAATCATTGCAAATGAAAACCTTGAAAGAATTTTCCAACGTTTTTGCTCTGTTATTGATTATTCTCCGCCACCACCGATTCACATTATTCGCACTAAACCGAAAAATAACTCAACAACCAGCGCGATCATTGTCAAACTACCGCACGCGCATAATAAGGTTAATGTGTTAACAAGTACAACGACGTTTTACAAACAACACTCTAGAGCTGTTTCACTAAATGACCTAGGTTTTGTGGGAAATAAGTTTGTACGTGTTTACGAAAGTCTAACAAAAAACAAAACAGGAGGAACGGGATTTTACACTCCGTTTTTACTAGACGAGGGCGGGTATACGTTAGACAAACTAATGAGGAAAACAAAAAGCCTATCTGTATCACAGGCATGAATTCTTTTGAGGTTTTTCGTTCTATGGAGGTTAATAATTTTTCTCCTACAACTGATACCGTTGGTTCAGCTGCTGTTGGTTCTGCTGATGTTGTTTTTGATTCTGCTGCTGTTGTGGATGTTCATGAGTTTGTTGATGTCACAGCTGGTTATTCTGTACTTGATGGTGTTGCCGATGCTGTTCCTGATGCTGCCGATGCTGTTGCTGATTAAACGTTTGATTTATGTTTTATTGTATTATTATAGGTACTTAGGTATATAATTTTATTAAGGTATAATTATTTTGCATCAAATTTGTAAATCTGTTTCTTTAAATTGAATTTCTTTTTATATAGCTTTTATGAATGATGTATTCTCATAAACTTTTATTGAAAAGCTTACATTTTCTATATTTTATATATAATTTACATAATATTTTTCCTATTTATAGTTCCTATGAATTCCTTCCTGATTTTGGTTTTGTGGTGCAAATTTTTTCCTTTTTTTTGCTGGTGGTGATGGTTAACTTTAGATATCTAATTAACTATGGTTATTGGTACAGATCCTGATAACGTAAGATGCGTTCTGAATGTGCTGTGCGGTGCGTTTGATGGCCTTAGTATTTGCTGTTTAAATGCTGAAAGTATTCGAGCTAAATATACTATTTTGTATCAAATGATTAGTACATCTAAGTTGGATGTTATTATGGTGTCTGAATCGTGGTTAAATAACAATATTTTTGATGCATTAGCGGCTATACCTGGATTCAACTTGCACAGGAGTGACCGTGAGGATCGGGTTGGGGGCGGTGTTTGTATTTATGTGCGTGAACATATATCAGCTTCTATAGTTTTTAAATCTACTGCAACCAATATTGATTTCATTTGTGTCGAAGTGAGGATTTCTGTTGAAAAATGCTTACTTGTAGCTATTTATAGTCCGCCAAATATGTTTAAAGAAGAAAACTTGTGTGAAGTTAGGGAAACTTTGATGAAACTGGGTCCAAAGTACAGTGATATTTTGATTGGAGGTGACTTTAACGTAAACTTTTTGAGTAACAGCGGTTCTACGCGTTTATTACAGCATTTCTGTGATATTTTTGGTCTTTCTGTCGTTAATAGTCAGTGGCCAACCTGTTTCAAATCTGAAGTGAATCCCTCTTTATTTGACATGTTTTTGACCAGCTCTAGACACAAAATTCTGGGAAATGATCAAATAAGACCTTCTTCGGACTTTATCCATGATTTCATTTTTTGCTCTTTTCAGTTTGATATTAACGTCAGGAATACCACTCGTACATTGAACTTCAGGTCGTACCGTAACTTTGACTATGAACATTTAAGGGTGAATTTTACTAGCTTGGAGTGGAATGAAATTTACCTTTCTCCGAATGTGAATGTTAAAGTTACACTATTTAACAACCTTTTAACTCGGCTATATGATAGTTATGTTCCGCTAGTTACTAAAGAATTAAGGTTAAATGGATGTCCCTGGTTTAACAACAACATTAAGTGTCTCATTAGGGAAAGGGAGCGTTTCTTTAGGAGATATAAGTGTAATCCTTCTGAGTTCAATAAAAGACAGTTTATATATGCTCGTAACAGAGTAAATTCTAGTATTCGCAACTCTAAGCGCGCATACCTTCTACAGAAACTTGATCCGTCTCTCAGTTCTAAGGAACTTTGGAGAAACTTGAAAGAACTTGGAGTTAAAGAAGACAAAAATAAAAGTAAATGCCCGTTTAGTCCCGAAGTGATGTCTAATGTTCTGATTCCGACCTTGTCAAGTTCAAGTATTAGCCAAGATATATTTATTATGCCTGAAAGTGATAACTCTTTTTCATTTGATTGCTTTAGTGTTTGTGACCTTTACAATTCTGTCAGATCGGTTAAATCGAATGCTATAGGTCCGGATGACATATCGCCAAAGTTTTTAAAGCTCATACTCCCCATTTTAAGTAATTATTTAATTCATATTTTCAATTTTTGCATATACAGCGGTGAATTTCCTGATGCGTGGAAAAATGCTAGTATTATACCAGTTCCCAAAAAATTAAACCCCTCTATCCCCTCTGAGTACAGGCCCATAAGCATCTTATCCTATCCGTGCAAGCTATTTGAAAAAATAATTCATGATCAAATTCAAACATATCTAAATGAACACGAACTGCTTTCAAAGTGGCAATCTGGGTTTCGCAATAAGCACAGTTGTGAATCTGCAGCAATTAAAGTAACGTCGGATATCCGGTTTGCACTTGATTCTGGTAAATTTGGTGTCATTTTGCTCTTAGATTTCTCTAAGGCATTCGACTGTATTGATCACTCGATCCTCCTTTCTAAACTTAAAAGAAACTTTAATTTTTCTAGCACATCACTTAAGCTTTTGTTTAACTACCTGGTTGACAGGGAACAGCGAATAATAACTGGGGCTGGAATTTCAAACCCTCTTATTACAAATCTGGGTATTCCACAGGGCTCAGTTTTGGGTCCACTGTTATTTTCACTGTTTGTAAACGACCTTCCCAATGTCATATCCAATTGCCAAGTTCATTTGTATGCTGACGATGTTGTTCTCTACATTTTTAGTAGAATTGGTTTGAGGGAGGATTGTATAGCTAGGTTAAATGAAGATTTAAGCCATATCATTTCTTGGTCTAATTGTAACTGTATGAAGCTCAATCCTGCTAAGTCTGTTGCCATGTTATGCTCTAGAGATAAGATTAGCTTTTTAGATTTTCCCACAATTGAACTTGATAATGAAGTTATTACCTATGTGAAAGATGTAAAATACTTAGGATATAGAATAAATAATAATCTAACATGCTGTAGTGCAATCTCTGATACCATTAGAAATATCTACTTCGGATTACGATCTCTGAGATCTTCTTCGGACTTATTGCTTCCCCACATGAAATTACGCCTCATTAAATCATTAATTATGCCATATTTTACTTTTAATTGTTCCGTATATCCAATTTTGGACTGTGAGTGTAGACGCAAATTGAACGTTGCACTTAATGACTGCATTCGCTTTATTTACAATGTGCCTAGATATTCCAGTGTTTCGCATTTACGTCACATTGTTTTTGGAATAAATCTTGATGATTACCTGAAGTTTAGGATTGTTTTGAAGCTCCACAATATCATCCACAACAGGTGTCCTAATTATCTTAGTGAAATTTTAAATTATGCACATTCCCAAAGAGGTATAAAACTTATTTTACCGCGCTTCGCTTACAGCATAGCCGAACGATCATTTTATGTTTCTGCAATTCGTTTGTGGAATGCTCTCCCAAATGAGTTGCAAATTACTGCCGCGCCCACAGCATTTAGGAGGAAACTATTTTGGCACTTTAAAAATCAAACTTAGGAACTTAATTTGCACTTAGATAATAGTCTTTTTTATTCCTTTTTCTTCTCTTTTTAAATATCTAAGTATCATTCTCAGTTAATATTCTTGCATTTAAACTTAAATTCTCTTATTTTTTCTTATTATTTTTCTATAAATATAAAATCGAACTTTTGTATTTAACTGTATTTAGTTGATTACCCTAGTCTAGCCTTAAAATAATGTTTTATAATTTTCATATTTTTGAATATTTAAAAACTTTGTTATTTACTAAATTATCGATACTCTAGAAGATTTAAATCTTAATGTATCATTGTAAATTGAATTCTTCTTCGAAATAAATGAAATGAAAATGAAATAACTATACAGGTCATGAAATCATAAAACGGAAGCCTTTGTCCAATTTGCACCTGATATATCAATCTTCAGCGGGCCATTTTAACTGTTGGAAAATATGCTGGCTTCCTAAATCATTAGCTTTTGCCTTGACTATATGGAGGAGCAGAAAAGGTTTTTTAAGGAGCTCATAGAATAAGAGAATTAGAAGTTGAGGAACATACATACAGACATGTATCAAGACCAGAAATCTGCAAAGCGAATACATATTGCCACTAAGAGCCGCATGCAAACATTTTGAAAACAAAATCAAAAACATGAACCCTGTATCGAATGTTCCACTACATTTACACATTTATGAATTGTATTTATATTATTATATTATATTTGTATGTATTGTAAAATAACGATGTAATCGTAAGTAATATATTCGGAGTCACGTACGTGCTCTCAGTTCTGATATTAATAAAGTCAGTTAGTCGTAAAAGTAACTTCTCACCGTACAGTCGCACAGCCTAGCATCATACAGTATAGTATCGTATAGTAAAGCATCGTATAGTGTAGTATAGTTTCTAAGCATTCGAGTTTAATAAAAGATATCAAAAGTCGGGTTTTTCAATATCATTTTTTTAGTTCCTTTTTTCTCCGAAAAACGAGTCGCGACGCGATGTGTCGGTACATGCAAAAATTCCCCTCGCTATGTACTGGTCTGTACAGAAAATAAGAGACATATAGCTCGTGTCTGTGTCTGTGTAGGTATATGCGCAACAAACTTGTAGCCGTGCGCTCATATATCAGCACAGTCTTTTTGTGAGTGGCACCGTGAAAGTTTCAGCAATAAAAGTGAATTTAAGAATTAAATTCAGTAAATAAGTTCATGAATACAAATATACAAAACGTACAGAAAAAACAACAAGCAGTACAGCGAGAAGACGAAAAAACAACAAGCAGTACAGCGAGAAGACGAAAAAACAACAAGCAGTACAGCGACAAGACGAAAAAACAACAAGCAGTACAGCGACAAGACGAAAAAACAACAAGCAGTACAGCGACAAGACGAAAAAACAACAAGCAGTACAGCGACAAGACGAAAAAACAACAAGCAGTACAGCGAGAAGAAAAAAAAACAACAAAAACGTATAGTAAGGGAATAAAAAAAGGGATAAAAAAAGGTATAACAAGCCAGCAAGGTGGTGAGTTTATTTTTTCCTTTTTCCTTATTTAATGGTTGGACATAGTAATGTGTATTCAGTAAATATAAATATATAATTCAAGTTCAAGTTCCTATAGTTCGTTTGCCCCTTTTTCTTTATATTGTTGTACCAAGCGCGAGTGTTATATATGTTGCAAATAAATATCATGTTGCGTACGTGACTTGAGATGTCCTCGTCTCGTATATAAAATAATAACAAAATCATCCCTCGTTCTCCTCCATGCAGTGGTATATAGGTGACATAGTGTTGTGTTTCTGTTGTGCAAATACAGATGTGTGGCAATCGACCGTTGTCGATGTAGATGGTATATAGGTAGGCGCACAGAATAAGAGTATTGCACATTTGTAGCGTAGTATAGGTAGGGTAGAGTGCAAAGGCACAGAATAAAATATATTCATCAGGGCCGTCAATTTATAAAATATTCACCAGGGGCGTCGAGTTAGTTGATGCGTAGTAGATTTTTATTTTTTCAGTACTTTGGTAGTAGCATATTTCGGCTTCTTGTAAAGAAGTAATAACTCAATACGAGTAGCATTGGCCACTGGCAGGGCGGTTTTATTTTAGAATAGTAAATGAAAATAATAACAAAGAGTTGGAATGAATATATGTAGTACCGAATAATGGGAATTAAATGATGAAGTTTACAAGTGCTGCATGGGGGAAGTTTAACCAGTCTTTTGTGGGTTGATCTCCCGCAGGCTGATAGAATTAACGCCAAAACTATATACAGTACAGAAGAACATATAGCCTTTGTTCAACAAGGTTAAGTGGTGGCCGAACAAAGCAGTGTAGTGTATAGAGTTTTGTTCACCAAGGTCTAGTGGGGGCCGAACAAAGCAGTACAAATAAAAGCATGCCAGTACAGTTTCATTTATTGTTCGAAGCAAGTCTTCAACAGTACAAATAAATACAAAACAATATTCAAAATCGCAACAATACAGTATATGGTACAGTCCCACAAATAAACACAGTACAGTCTGTTGTTCGAAGCAAGTCTTCAACCACACAAATAAATATAAAACAATAGTGAACAAAGTTTCACAAAAAAACACATTACAGTTTGTTGTTCGAAGCAAGTCTTCAATGGCACAAATAAATATAAAACAATGACAAGCTAAAGTCCCACAATTAAATGCAGTATAGTTTAGTCTGTTGTTAGAGGCAAATCCGTAACGACATGAGCAAACATAAACAAAAGTAAACAAAACTTCAAAATTGCAACAAGTAGGTAGTTATAGTTTGTTGTTCGAAGCGAGTCTTTAACGACATAAATAAACAAAATAAAAATTCCAATGAACATTATACACTCAAGGCGAATATTTTTTTTCTTGTCCTTTGATTTGATTCAAAAATAAAATTATTGCAGTATGGGCAAATCTCGCTGCTGGTATGAAGTGGGATTGTTATATGAAGGAAGGAGGGTAGGAAAACAAACGAACTATAGAGCCTATTCCATAACCGTACAGATAGGTACGGACATAAATTAATAGCTTTATTTTTCCACAGTATGAACATAGAGTTGTATCTGGTCAAATAAAGAATGGCATTCAAATAAAAAGAGTCTTGCTCTATTGCATAAGCACAGAGAGTAGGGAATTTAAATTATGGCACTAATTAATCAAATTACTATTTATTCACATAGATTAAGATGTCGTCAAATAGAGCTAAAGCCGCAGCCAATGGCATCAACAAGTCAAGGGCTTTTGTACAGTCAGACGCCTTTGGTGAGCTGTCCTTTCTCGAGGCAAAGCTGCGTCTTGAGCTACTCGAGGATGACTGGGTCAACTTCCTGAGGCTGTCGCAGGTCTGCTTAGATCAAGCCAGCAAGAAGGAACTTCAAAAGCTGCTAGACGAGTTAGAAGCAGTGAAATCCGAGTACTTCGTCGCCAACTCAGCGTTTCAAGCAAAGATGGCAGCATTAGCCCCTGTCGGGCCACAATCAATAAGTACAATAGGTGACAACCACCAGATTCAAATACAGGTGAACAGGCCTTACCACCAGCACGACCTCCGAAACACCTGGGGGTCTTCGATGGCGCCTATACCAAGTGGATTGGATTCCACGATCGCTTTAAGGCTGCCATACACGACAACGAGAAGGTATCGCCAGCCTTTAAGTTTTCCTATTTGAAAAAGTCCTTGTCAGGTGCAGCAGCTAAGACTCTAGGTGAGTGGCAGCTGACAGAAGAGAACTACAACGATGCATGGGAGCGTCTTATCCAGATCTACGACAAGAAATATTTGATCGGGCGTGACCATCTGCGCCAGCTGTTTTCCTTCCGAAGATGCAAGACGTACAGGTAGCCAGTGAGTTGCAACATGTAGCGAATACTGTACACGAAACTCTACGACAACGGAAGTCGCTGGGTCTGCCAGTTGAGCATTGGGACTTCTTCGTGATTCATGTCATCAGCTAGAAATTGGACAAAGAAACAGCTCGTCACTGGGAACTGCGGAGAAGCTCCGAGCAGCCCAAATTGGCAGATTTTCTAGCGTTAATAGAGAAGCAGGCAGTCGCACTCTCCAACATCGCAGAGGTACAGCAACGACTGTACAGAAACGAATGTAGCTCCGATACGTACAGAAGGCAGGGACAAGGCCGCAGTTCAGGCCAGAACCACTAAAAAGATTCGCACCCGAGGAGACAGACCATGCAGGTATGTGTAAGTGATCATCAGATCTGGGGGTGCCCAGATTTTGCTGCACTTTCCTTTCGCGCTCGCAAAGACTTCATCAACAGAAGAGCCGTTTGCCCCAACTGCCTAAAGCAGGGGCACAAGGAGAACAGCTGCCACATCGGAGGATGCGGCAGGTGCCAGGCGCGCCAAAACTCAACATCTACTTGTGCCCGATGAAAGAAGTACTGAAGCCAGCCTTAGCAGCTCTCGCATTCGATCTTGAAAAACCATGTTCTTCATCACAAATACAGCACAAACACAAGCCCAGGGGCCGGTCAAATTGACTAATAAACCGCAACCTAGGTGTACAGAATCGTCAACACAACAACATAACATGCAGACGACGTATAGTTCGTGCAGGCAATGCAAAATCAAGATTTCATTCAGTTATGCCGATTCGCAGCACTTCAGGCCAGAAGAGGTGCATATACTACTAGGTGTTAGTTTCTTTGCGAGATCGATCAGATCGATATATGAAAGGCATTTAGATGGTACAGTTTTGTTGAACATGAAATGAGCAACCAAGATATACCTATCCAGCTATCGAGTACTCATCAGATAGCCAGTTAGACCATCTCTTAAAGAGGCTTTGGCAAATGGATCAAGTGGGTACATGCTCCAAGCGTACAGAAGAAGAGGAATTGGTGGAACAACACTTTATGTCGACTCACTGTCGTGACAAGGATGGCATTTTCGTAGTTGAGATGCCATTGAAACCAGATTGGTCGGAGATGGGCAGTTCACGTGCAACAGCGTTACGTCGATGCATGTACCTAGAAAGGAAATTAGAAAAGAATGATCAGTTGAGAACAACTTATGTACAGAAGATGCGTGATAGCATCAAGCTAGGCCATGTAAAGCTAGCAACTAGAAATCCTCAACAAGTTGGTCTGGTGTATTATATACCACATCATTGTATAGAAAAGAAATTTCGTATAGTATATGATGCAAGTTGTCGTACAGATAAAGGCATATCTTTAAATGAAGTTCAGATGCCAGGCGAAAATCTACAAAGAGATCTACACGAGACCATAATGCGTTTCAGAAGGCACCGCATCGCTGTGTGTGGCGATATCAAGAAAATGTTCAATCAAGTTAAACTAAACGAAAAGCAATGGAATCTCCAACGTATCTTCTGGAGAGAGAATAAAGACGACCCACTACGTGAATATTGCTTGACGGTCGTTACGTTTGGTTTAACATCATCAGCTCATTTAGCAGTTCGATCTGTGGTACAGGCAGCAGTAAGGCTGAATCGAGTTTTCCAAAAGCAGCAAATGCGATCAGGAATGACTTCTACATGGTTGATTGCACAACAGGAGGGTCAGATGAAGTTAGAGCAATCCAATTAGATAAAGACATCCATGCAATACTAAAAGGAGCCGGTTTCGAGTTATGCCAATGGAAATCAAACTCCAAGAGATTCATGAAACAGATTAATAGTCGGATGTGTAGCCCAGTTGTACGATCCGAACGGCTACATATCTCAAGTCACCATTATAGGAAAGGTCATGATCCAAGACATATGTAGGTTGAGTACAGACTGGGATGACCAGATACCAAAAGAAATAGAAGAAAGATGGAAAGAATATTGGAATGGCATAATTTTCCTAGAAGAGTTCCGTATAGACAGATGGTTAGGTACCGTAGGCACGTCTGCGGTCCAGATCCTTGGTTTCTCAGATGCATCAGGTACAGCATATGGTGCAGTCCTTTACATTCGTACAGAGCAGGCATATGGTACAGGTATAAGCAGATTACTCATGTCAAAGACAAGAGTACCTCCGTTGAAGACAGTGACAATTCCAAGATTAGAGCTAGCTGCAGCAGAATTGTTGTCAAGATTGCTATTACAAGCAAGAGAGTCAATGGAATGGCAAAGTGTACCATATTTTTTATGGTCTGATTCTACAGTTGTCCTGCACTGGTTAAACAAACTACCACACAACCTCAAGACATATGTTCCTAATGGGGTTTCATCAATTCAGACAAACGCTGATGTGAGTTCCTGGCACTACGTCAACACTAAAGAGAACCCAGCAGATTTACTGAGCAGAGGTGTACAAGCGTCGGCTTTAGTAAACAATAAATTATGGTTAACAGGGCCAGAGTGGCTGCAGTTACCCCGTACAGATTGGCCTGAAACAGGTTTTAGTACAGATGAGACGATAGACGTACAAGAAGAGTTCAAGGTTTTGGCAGTTATATCTACCAAACCAATGTTATGTATAGGTTTGAAACATACAGGTCATAATGTTCCGCTTTTAGATTATTCAAATGAACTAGAAAGGTTAGCTGTCATAATCGGTTATGTGATTCGTTTCATGGGTAACTGGTCTAAGAATCCAACGTTTAAAATAAGAGCGAAAAGACGTACAGTAAAGATTCGGCCACCGACTCTGAATGAAAAGGCAAGAGCGATGTCATATCTCCTAAGAGAGTCTCAAGAAGCACATTATAGTACAGAATTAGCGTTGTTTGAGAATAAGAAAGGTCTTCCAGAGAAAAGTAAACTGGAACCCCTCAAGCCGATACTAGATGGCAGAGGTCTACTAAGAGTAGGCGGCAGATTAGACAGGAGCAGCAACTCGTATGAAATGAATCATCCAGTCATAGTTCCAAATGGCTCAAGACTGGCATGGCTGATAACATATCACGCTCACCGAGAAACAAAGCATGGCGCAACGCAGATTATGATGCAGTTCATCACACAAAAGTATTGGATTCCGAAGCTTCGCAGTGAATTACGGAATTACATACACAAGTGCGTCACTTGTGCCAGGTATAGCTCCAAATTAGAACATCAGCTGATGTCAGAATTACCAGCTGACAGGGTACAGATTGGCAAACCATTTCTACACTGTGGTGTGGATTATGCAGGTCCATTAGAAGTAAAGATGATTGACAGACAAGGCAGTCAGATCACCAGAAGCAAATGTTGGGTTGCAGTTTTTGTATGCCTCAAGACTCGAGCCGTACACATCGACCTAGTGACAGATTTAACTTCGCTAGTCTTTATCGCATGCTATGAACGTTTCATTGCATGCAGGGGCAGATGCGAACGTATGTACAGTGACAACGGTACGACTTTCGTGGGTACCAACAAAGAACTAAGAAGAGCCATAGACAAATGGGCAAGTGAAGATACAATTTCTCACCTGAGCCGCAAAAGTACAGAATGGCATTTCATGATCCCTGCCGCGCCACATCAAGGCGGGATTTATGATGCAGCAGTAAAATCGATGAAGTATCATCTGAAGAGAATTGTAGGAATAAAAGTTCTTCCATATGAGCAACTCATAACGCTCTTAGCACAGATAGAAGCCATCCTCAATTCGAGGCCAATTCATCCCTTAAGTGATGACCCATCAGACATACAAGCACTAACACCAGCACATTTCTTGGTGGGCGAACCAACAATATTGCCTATGCCATTTGATGTCAGAGAGATCGTCAGTTGATGGTCAAACATTTCTGGGACCGATGGAGTTCCGAATACCTAACTACTTTACAACAGCGTAAGAAGTGGCGAAGAGAGAAAGAAAAGATCAAGGTCGGTCAGTTGGTGACAATTGCAAGTGAGAATTTCCCACCTGCGCATTGGGCTCTGGGCAGAATCTGCGAGCTCATCACCAGCAGAGATGGCATTGTGAGATCCGTAGTCGTGCAAACTGAGACAGGGAAGCTGAAGCGGCCGGTGCAGAAGATTTGTATTATACCAGTACAAGTAGAAAAGTTGAATAGTTGAAGTGGAGAAACGCAAAAGAAAGTTTATGTAAAGAAAAATAAAAGCAATTAAAGTAATTATGACAGTTAATGTGAATTATGATTGATTGTTGATTTGCTATGAAAACTATGTAAAGTAAATAATTATGAGAAAATATTATTATTAAAAATTGTAAATTTTTGCTGGCACTGTATCGAATGCTCCACTACATTTACACATTTATGTATTGTATTTATATTATTATATTACATTTGTATGTATTGTAAAATAACGATGTAATCGTAAGTAATATATTCGGAGTCACGTACGTGCTCTCAGTTCTGATATTAATAAAGTCAGTTAGTCGTAAAAGTAACATCTCACCGTACAGTCGCACAGCCTAGCATCGTACAGTATAGTAGCGTATAGTATAGCATCGTATAGTGTAGTATAGTTTCTAAGCATTCGAGTTTAATAAAAGATATCAAAAGTCGGGTTTTTCAATATCATTTTCCCGACTCTAAACAAAATACGCGTTTTATTTCTAATCCTATGAAATTACAGTCTACGAATTATACAAACACTCCAGCTTGAACTGTTTCCCAGCCGGGAAACGATGCGACCAACTGCGAGGGACAGCTGTCTCGCAAATAACATGAAACAACAAAAGTCTGACAGTAGCTACAACATTAAAATAAGGAGTATCATCTACAATCGTAGTGATAAATAGCTGTAGAGTATTGTAAACAAATAAAAAATTTATTTTTTTGTATTGAAATACTACTTTAAACTCACCACTTCATTAACATTTAATCTTACTGGTTCACAAAGAACATCTTGGTCATTGATCTGTATTAAATCCTTTTCTTTGTTGTGAATTATATTTCCACTGAAATCTTCCAACATTTTGTTACAAAGTTTTTTATTTGCATATGAATAGATGCCTCCATTTACAAATTCCACTTTTTTTCCAGCTGGTGGTGTCCAAAGTTCTTGAAGGTTGTCATTATTATATAAAACTAAACCAAATGTGTTATTTTCTAATGGTTTTCCATCAACTTTTTCTAGATTTTGCAAAAACTGCAACGATTTCAGATAGTTTGAGCTAAAATAATTAAATATTTTTATTAATTTTATAAATTTAACTTATTCTTAACAAACGTACTAAAATATTTTTACATGTCCGTCAATTACTTGCAAGCTTTTAAAAGATTCAATTAAATCTTGTTCTTCAACCTTGTTTCGAAGTGAAATAAACAAGCTACCTCTGAGACGTTGACAATTTTTAAGAGCTTCGGCGTGAGCTAAACTTATGATAGTAATTTCTGTTTCATTTTCCTCAGGGAAGCACTCTTTAATACAGCCTGTAGAACATTTTACGCATTCTCCTACTTTTCTGCTATGGTTATATCCGGAAGGACACCTTCTATTGCATTCATCGTTGAATATATAGTTTCGTAAATTGTTACACTCCTCTTTTGTGTAACATCGTTGATAATTTTCGGAATAGTACCTACGTACATATATGAAATGAAATAATATTTTTTTTATGTTTTTTAGTACAATATTGAGGAGTGCGTTTTCAAAAGGGAAAATAATCCTAATTTTTCAGAAAATAAATCTTATTTAATAGATTTCGCTAAACAAATGAAGAGTTATGCACTACATAAGGCTTTTATGTAGCCTCCATTTAACGTTACGTAAATGAAAACATTTTCCTACTCTTTATAGTTATACAGGGCTTATGTCAAATGAAGTACCAAAAAGGCAAATACGTTCAACTTTAAAACTGACGTAGACGGCTTTTAAGCGAAGCAATTACCAGTCATATAAAAAGAGTAAAACAAAATCTTATCTGTTCGCAAAAATTCAACGAAAGAATTCAGCTGCATTTCATGTTATGTGCTTTCTAGAAATTCCAACATTGCCAAAATAAGCGCCACATAATCTATATATTAATACGTTAAGCATTTTCTTGTAGTTCCTTTTTACTATACTTAAACCGAACGCAAGACAATAAAAAATATACCATTTGAAAGGTTTTTTAATTAGAAGTGCCAGCTATGTATAATGTATATGTAGTTAAACAAAGCACTAGTAAGGAAGTGCGTACCCATCACTCTTATCAGATGGATAAATGAAACGCTAGGCATGAGAACGGCAGAAGCATACGCAGGACAAACTGTCCAGAAAGTCAGCACAACAAGAGGTTGTCCTCAGAGAGGGGTTTTATCACCTTTGCTGTGGACCCTTGTAGTGGATGAACTACTAGAAACTCTCACCTCCCAGGGCATACATCGGCTTTGCTGATGATATTGTGATAACAGCATTGGGGAAATTTGAAGAAACTCTTTGTGATATAGTTCAAAGAGGACTATCAATAACAAGGAAATTGTGTCTATCAGTGGGACTTAACATCAACCCCACAAAAACAACAATAGTACCATTCACCAAGAAGAGACTTCTGCCACGAATGAGACCAATTAGATTGGCAGGAGAAGAAATCGAAATCCAAAGGGAGGTTAAATATCTAGGCATTACACTAGATAGTAAACTCCTATGCAATAAACAGGTCGAGACAACTGTCGGGAAAGCCACAAGGGCCCTAATGATATGCAAGAGACTTGCAGGTAAAACATGGGGCTGCAAACCAAACATCCTCAGGTGGATGTATACCATGATGGTAAGACCCATCATTTCCTATGGGGCGGTTGCATGGCACAAAAGAACCGAACAAACTACAACTAGGAAATCACTAGAAAAGGTACAAAGGCTCGCATGCTTGTGCATCACTGGAGCAATGAGAACATGCCCCACAGTAGCAATAGTGGTTATCCTCCACTTAACGCCTCTACACATGTTTATAGAAAGTGCTGCTATGAGAGCAATCTTGAGATTTGCCAAGGGGGGAACGGGGAAGGGCAAATGCATCGGTACCAGAGAAAGGAACTCGATATGCAAGCCCACAGTAACGAATTTTCTCGAAATCCCAAGAGATGGTATGATCAAAAAACACAACTTTGAAAAGAACTTCCAAACGAAGTTAAGTAGCAAGAAAGAGTGGGCAGGTGAATCTGTAAACTCTTAAAGCAAATACCATCAAGTGGTACACTGATGGGTCGAGAACAACTGAAGGGACTGGGGCAGGTATTTTTGGGCCTAGAACCAAAATTTCCCTGCCGATGGGGCAGCATTTTTAAGGCGGAAGTAAACGCCATAGCAAAATGTGCACGAAAAAATCTCGAAAGAAGTTACCGTAACATAAACATTGCCATCATGTCAGACAGCCAAGCTGCACTCAAAGCACTAAACTCTTACACAATCAAATCAAAACTGGTATGGGAGTGCGTGAGCTGGTTGAACGAGCTGGGCAAACACAACAAGGTAACACTCTATTGGGTACCAGGTCACGTTGGTGTCCAAGGCAATGAAGAGGCAGACTCGCTAGCGAAAATAGGAGCAGCAACACCCTTAACGGGTCCAAAGCCCTATTGCGGAATAGGTGAAAACGTGATCAAACACAAAATAAAAATAGAAGAGGAGGCCAAAAGACGAAAAAACTGGAATGAACTCCCTAAGCTAAGACAGGCCAAACTATTACTTGGAAATTATAACCAAGAACGTTTTACATCCTGCATTAGCTTAAGTAGAAATAATCTAAGGAAAATAACGGGACTCCTCACTGGTCACTGTAAGCTCAGAAGACATCTCAGCATCCTCGGCTTGGTGAGCAGCGCCACCTGTAGATTCTGCGACGCTCATGAGGAGACACCGGACCACATTATAGGTAGTTGCGAAGCACTTGTGCTTTAACGACACAGATATCTGGGAGGGCACCATATAAGAGGGAGCGAATTAGCCTCTCCAAAAATACCCCAGATACTGAAGTTTCTCAAAGAAACAAATCTGGAGGAAGAGTTATAAATGAGACACCTCATCTAGCTCTAAATGGGGGCACAATAGATCTTAAGGTCGCAGTGCAGTTTATATATACATAAATATACAATCATAGAACCCCAAACCTTCATTCATTCATTCATATGCACGTTTGTGGTAGGTATTTGTCGTTCATAACAATAGTTAAGGTGCCGTCATGGTTGGTTTGGTTGGCTATAACTTTTGTTCCAATAGTCGGATCGTTAAGGTTGGGGCCTTTTAATTTAGGTAGAATGTCACTTTATATTCAGAGTAACATAGAAGTATGTGTGAAAAAATGTTTTCAATTAAAAATTGAAAGGAAACAAAAATTTAATTAAACAAAATATTTTCATGCACGTGTGCTTCACCCTTTGCTCAGTGATTGAATATTATATAAATAAATACAGATGGTCGAATTTCGACCATAGGCGATACTAGTATACATAAATATATGTTTTATGTTGTTGTGTGAAAGCAAAGATAATATAATAACAAGATTACGCATCCAGTACAAAAAAAGGGAACCCAAAATTTAACGCTCCGTATCTACTAACAGATACGACAACATGTTGCTAAGTGTTGCGAAGATGCTCTTTGGATTCAATTTAAAATTGCATTCTCTTAACAATATACTGCTTTTTTCTTTTTGTCCTTTGAATATAGATTGACGTATGAATATACATATTCTATAATGTTTTTAAGCGAAGGAATGATAAGGGTAGTCTTGTTGGCGGCGGATTTTTTTTTTTATTTTTATTTTTTTACTTTATCCTTTATTTGGGTGATCGGTGGTGCAAGCACATTTTTGTTTCAGTAAATGGATTTTTATTTTTTTCTGAGGGTTTTACTTTTCTATGTAGTTGGGCGACTTAATTCCAAAACTGTCCATTTTGTGATTAAAGCATCAATTTTTTCATTGTTGGTAGATTATATGGACATGATTTTAAGATATCGGCCCACTCTATTGGTTCACCCCTTTAGATGGGAGAGGCAAATTAAAACAAACATTTCTAAAATAAAAAATGAATACGAATAAATCGGCAATACTTACAAAATTATGTTATAGCTTTTTTTAAAGACAGCAATTCATTCTTTATGCATGTTTTTAAATGAAGTTATTTAAGTGCTTCGTTTTTTAATAAATTATTTTTAAACTTAATTTTTCGAATTTTATTTGAATTTTATTCGAAAAATTAAAAGTTTAACGGCCGATTTTACGAAAGACTTTTAAGCATTTAACATGCTTCTAAACCTTAAAATGGGATATGTTGGTTTCACCAAGCACTTTTAAATTAAACAACCTTTTAAACACCCTTATAAACTAAATGCCCATTTTTGGCTCATTAAATTTTAAAAGTGTCATTAAAATGTCAACAGATGCAGTTAACAAGAGGATATATCAGCTGACATTTGCAGAAAAAATTTTGAAATTATTTTAATTTTCAATTCTTAGAGATACAATATCAATTAGCCCATTTTTTTTTTAATTTTTGCCTCTTTTCTTTTTATATGTGCATTGTGCATTCATTGTTAAATTTAATTGAAACTTACTTTATAAAAACCTTTCGGCAGCGGTCCAATGTTTCTTAAATAATATGTAAACTGTAGTGAGTGCAAAACTCAAAATATTAGATATTATAGTAGCAAGATGGACAGGTTCTTCCCATGACAAAACTATATTCAATAATACATATTTATAAAATACAAGCTTCAAAACAGAGTTTGGCAATAGTTTCACTTTCGGTGATAAAATATAATATGATGCCTTTTAATAAGACTTCAAACCCTGTCACACCAGCTGATCAATTTACTCTTTAAAATTATCTATTTTAGGATTATAAATATTTTTTTTTTTTGAATATTTGTCATAGTCAAAGATATTTTGTTTGGAAAACATAAGCATGGATATAAAGAATAAATGTTTTTGTAAAAACGTTGAACATTACACATAATAAGGAATTTTGGGTAGAATTTCTTATATTTTTAGTTATTTACAGTATTTGGAAATCGGCGCTTTGATTGGTTTTGTAATACATTGATAGAATATCTCTTTTCTGATATCGAATATGTCTACAATCTCTAAAAGGCACCAAAAGGCAATACCCACTTTTGTTGACACTGAACAAAATAGAAAAAAAGTGTATTGAATTTTATCCAATACAATACAAAAAATATTTTTAGTTGTTTATTGAACAAAAAATACATTCAAAGTTGTAAGAAAAATGGTTTATTGAACAAAATGGATCTCTACTACTTGAGAACGAAAAGAAATATAAAAAAAACGGATTTCACCAAACGGAAGAACGTCCGCAAATTAGTATGACTGCATATCTAACTCAATTTCGCCAAAATTGGTTTATTGAACAAGATAGAACTCAGACGACGATATGTCTCAATTAAAAGGTTGTGACCTCCTTAAAAGGAAACTTTAAGTGACAAACGTTTTGGGTTACGACAAACAGCTGTTAATAAACCCGATAGAAACAAGAATCGAACCGTTTTGAAAATATTAAATTTTTAATTTTTCAGATAATAATAATATATGTATGTAGATATACATAGATATAAATAAAAATAAATAAAAATATACGTCGATATTATTGTAAATAAATCGTAGTATAAAATGTAATTTCGCTTGGGGGAGGGGCTCGAGCCCCTTTAGCCCCCCCTCGCCGCCACTGCTACCTAGTATTTTATAATCATCTGAAGCCGTCAGTTTGTATGTTGTATGTATGGGCTCTGCGAAATTAGGCCCCAGGAAATAAGATCCCAAAAACAAAATGAAATAAAGCCCCAAATCATTGAATGCAAAACAACAACAGCGAACATTTTTCAATTTTGGGGTGTTATTTCATTTTTTTGGCCTTTTTTCATTTTTTATTGGGGCCTTATTTCATAATGAAATAAGACCCCAATGGAATATGATCCCAACTAATCTAATTTCATTTTATTTTGAAAAATATTTTGGGGCCTTATTTCATTTTGCATAATTTACTTGTTTATGCTAAATCATTATTTTTTTCACAAAAAGTATTATGAAAATTCACTAATCGAGAAATAAAGAACATACCTACCTTGCTACAGTGCCAGCACCTAGTATTACGTCATATAAACAGTGAGGTATGTATGGGGGGCATGCTACCCCTCTGCAACCCCCTTTCTTGGGCACACTATAGGATTTGGGGTAGATGCGAGGCTGGGTGTATGCAAATTCTCTTTTGCATTTAAAGAATCTGGATCGTACCTACCCTAAATCCTAGTGTTCCCAAGCAGGGGGGTTGCATGCCCCCCATTCAAACCTCACTGTTTATACGCCGTAATGCTGGGTGCTGGCAAATTGGGGTATTATATAATTTTTGAAAAAAAATATGGACAAAACAAATTGAGGTATTATTTCATTTTTGAGAAAATACTACAAATATGGACAAAACAAATTGGGGTATCGTTTCGTTTATTTTTGGGGTGTTTTTTCATTTGTTGAGGCCTTGTTGCATGGGGCATAATTTCATTATGAAAAAAAGCCCCAATTTCGGGGCTTTATTTCATTTTATTTTTGGGATCTTATTTCCTGGGGCCTAATTTCGCAGAGCCGTTTGTATGTGCATAGAGACATATCTACGTATTTCAAATGATAAACATTAAGTTCACCTTCTACAAGTGAAAATAAAGAATTCCTTTAAAGAATCAATTTTTGTTCATACCTCCTCATATAAAAGTACCTACCTACATATGTACGTACATACATAAAAAAAAATTATTATTAAACCAGCACAAAAATCCTCAAAAGACAAATAATATCATAAAGAAAATTTTATCCATTTACTGAAACAAAAACAACAAAAATGTCCTTGCACTACCGATCACCCAAAAAAAGAAAAAAGCAGTATATTGCGATATTAGCTGTGTTTTATTCATTGCTGCATAGCCAGCGCAGCACAAGTCTGAATAAAACGAAAGCTCACTCTATACGTTCATTTCAATATTGAAAGCTCTATCGCCAGCACAGCCATCTTTATTTTTACTGACTTCTTTTTCGCCAGCAATCAAATTGTTTTTGTTTGCCAAGGGAAATTTTGCTGCGCTGGCTATGCAGCAATGAATGAAACACACCTATTGTTAAGAAAATGCAATTTTAAATTGAATCCAGAGAGCATCTTCGCTCTCGCTTCCAAAGCAACACTTAGCAACATGTTGTCGTATCTGTTATTAGATACAGAGCGTTAAATTTTGGGTTCCCTTTTTTTGTACTGGATGCGACATCTTGTTACTATATTATTTTTGGTGAAAGCCAAAGTAAAATTTTGGGTGTGAATGAAAGCAAAAATTCGGGTATTTTTATATAGATCTTAACTTTTCATATGCAAATATGAAAACTCTGCATAAGCTGGCCAATGGGGATAAGTTTTTCATTAAAATGTTTTAAGACGAATGTTTTTTTTTTTCATTTCTTTTTCGACGTCCTTCATTCACGTCAACAGTTAGTTTTAAATAAAAATAAGTTGAGCCCTTCTCTCACTCCTCTTTCCTCTAACGCCACCATCATAATTTTTTTATCTACTGAGTAAAAAACCGCTTTTAAATACCACTAGCTTGCCCTTCTCCTTTGCCACCTCTCTGTACACCACATAGTTCATCACATATACATTGTATATCGTTCCTACTCCTCTTCTGAAACCCGTTTGATTTGGAGGTATCATCCCTTTCTCCTCCGTATATATTTTATATAGCGATGGCATGAGCGTTACTCCTCTGTATTCCTCCACCTTTGTTCCGTCCCCTTTCTTTAATATCTGCGCTATCACTATTAGAAAAATCTAAAAAATTTAAAAACAAGTAGATAAATAATATCTATCATCTGTATTTTGATTTTGAGATTTTTTAAAGTATCCGTCAAAAAGATGCAAATCAAAAAGTGGTAAAAATTCACCCGAAAAATGTCTTTTTTGAAAAATCAACGATATTTGTTATAATTTACATTGATAAACGGTTACAAAAAGAAATTTTACTAAAATTTAATTTAGTTTTTCAATTTTTGAATTTAACGGAATCTTATTTTGAAAATCTGAGCGCATTAATCCACCATGTAAAAATAACATGGTTTATGTTTAAATGCCCTATAAAAGGCTGGAGCTTTGAATGAGAATCTAGCTTTGCTTTGAAAAAAGTTTTGAGCAATTTACTAAACAAAGTTAAAATCTTTGATTTTTATTGGTTTTCTTAACCTTTTCAGATTAAATTTTTTTAAACGTTTTGTACCTTCTATTTCCATAGGAAATTAAATTTTCTACTCAAATTTTTAAAAGTTAAATTTCCAAATTCGGCTTGGTTTTCGATTTCATATTCTTTTAGAAACGCTAGGATGAGTTTAGTAGCAGTAAGTATGCTTAGATCTTACACAAACCCTTTGAACGCAATTATTTCTTTCTTCCGATTATATTAATGGTATACCTGTTTATTAGCATTTAAGGAAAGAATATTCCTTTTGATTACTAAATGAATGAGTCTTATTATATATTTTTTTTAATGAGAACTAAACACCTTTCGTATGTATTTTGTTAGTTGATCATATAGTATATCCTTAAAGTTATTGTTATTTGGGCTTTTATGATCATTCTAAATGGATGCAATTAATTGAAAACAACTAATTCATATTTTACCCAACGTTTCGCTTGGCTAATTTCCAGCTTCCTCAGGGGTTTATATTTATTTAGCTTTAAAACAAATTTGAAAAAATGGCATTATGATACATATATATTTATAATATTTAAAATTTTGTTTGGTCTATTGCACTTACTTATTCTTTGAATTGTTTACATTTTAATTAGAAATTTAATAAATTAACCAAAAACAATACTGAAATGAACAATTAAAAACAAAATTTTTTAATAAATTAAAACACTTATCGGACAACAAAACACCTTTCTATTAGATTCAATTATATTGTTATTTTATTAATATATAATGCAAAATAAATTAATAAATTCATGCACATTAAAGAATTTATCATTTAAAATTAATCTAACTTACGTGTTATTGGGGCACTTTGATACACATACTCCGTGATCTGTGATTCCCTTACAAACATTGCATCCTGTGTTTGATGAGCATCCACCTAGGCATTGTGGGTCACAATGGCCAATACCACTGTAAAAGTTAGTAATTTGAAGCATTTTCCTGATTATACTAAATGTATCTATAAATGTAGGTACTTATTTTATTTACCTTGTTAAGTTAAGCAAATTAACATTTTCAAACTTTTGACAAAAATTATTAGACCAACAATAGTCACATCCTTTGCATTCTGCATAATCACATGTAGATCCTTCAGCTGGGAAAATGTGATTCTCTCCTGATGTTAGGGTCAAACGATCCCAATTGATCTGTATGTATAATATGCAACTGTGGAAATTATTAGTAAATTCACACTGAAACATTTACTACCTTCTTTAAAAAACACAATTTAGGAGAATTTCCAATGAAAACGTGACCCCGTTGTATTGCTATTAAAGATCTAAACTCAACCTGAAACAAAATGAAAGAAATTTTTTAAATTATAGCCCTCACTGTTTCATTTCTATATTTTACATTTTTTTAAAATCTAAACAAAAAAAATAAACATGGACAACATAAAGAACAAAAAAAATATATAAAACATTGCACGACTAAAT